>VDFB02285721.1:101410-148235 GCA_007258455.2 Sequoia sempervirens | reverse complement strand
CTCTCAAGTCTCTCCCTCCTACACCCTCTCCCTCTCTCCCCTCTACCCTTAACCCTTAAACCCTAAACCCTAAACCCTTATACCCCATACCCTTTATCTCTCTCCCACTCCCCTCTCTCTTTCTCTCTCAAGTATCTCCCTCCTGCCCCCACTCTCCCTTTCTCTCCCACTCCCTCCATATCTCTCTCTCAAGTCATAATTTCAAAAGAATATCATTTATATTTATATTAATATTAAAAATTAATTTTTAATAGAGGGGGTTCGACCAAACATCTTTAGAATGTTTGACCAAATCCCATTAAAATCTATTTTTTTATTGTATGTCAAATGGGTTCGGTCGAACAATGGTTCGGTTGAAGCCACATTCAACCGAACATTATTTTTTTGTTCGATTGAACAATTGTTCGACCGCCAACTTATTTTCACCCACATCCTCTCAGGCACCAAAATTGCTCAGAATTTTGCACTTCGAAGCTTGATTTGAGAATGAAAATGGAGTAGATCTCAAAAACCCAACTGGTATCAGGTTGCCCTCAAAATGAGCTATCCAACAAAAATAATTTTAATATGTTTTGATTATATTATCTATTTATTTTTTAAGTTTTATTAAATATAGGTTTTTCACCGAAAATAAAACTCTTTGTTCTGCACATGTGGAAAAATAGAAGATTATCAAAAAAAAAAATTAAAAATATGAGTGCACCAGATATTGAACTCCTTGATCCAACAAAAAAAAAAATTGATACATACAGTAAAAGTTGTGTTATACGGTCGCATTATGTCTGATTTGTAATTGATTTGACTTTGAAACTTGATTAAAGAAAAAATATTCAATAAAAAACAATCTAACCAAGTGGAAGCACTAGATATCGGAGTTACAAATCTAAATTTGAAAGAATTAGAATTTTATCTTTCAAGGAAAAAAAGTTATGCATTATACGGCGTGCGTCACTTTTTAAAAATGTTTTTTGAAAAAACCAATTTTCGTGGGAGATGGAAAAAGAAGTGCAATATGATTCCAAAAATTTTGAAAAAAATATTTTTTAGAATCTACAAAAAAAATGTGACAAGACTCTAGTTTACATCATCTTCAAATTCCTCATTGTTTAACCACTATAGGTGCTTCAATGTGAATATTTAGTTAAAAAAAAAAATCAGTGTCCAGTTTGGCCAAAAATTGTAAACCACTATTGTGGGATCACCCAAGGCTAACTGGTTTTGCAAGTTTGTGCAGTAAAATTTGAAGTGAAGGAGCATATCATCATTTGATTATATATTGTAACAAGCGTTTTTACACTTATGGGGCAGTTATAACCCATTTAGGATGTTTACTTCACATTTTAGGATCAACTAAATTTCCCTTTGGGTTTAAAATTAACATTCAAAGTTGGTTAAAATTAAACCCAGATATCCTCATTTTGCAATATCAAGTTTAAAATTGAACAAAACAATCTAAACACTTCATTTGGTGCTTAAAATGAACTCATTATGCTTCTCAAAGTTAAAATAAACATGTGCTTAATTTTCTTCCATGTGCTTGCTGTGTGTATCCTCTCCCCTTGTACTCCATGCGATCTTGGGTGAAGAGAAACACACAAGTGTAATTTTCTTCTTGGAAGTGCCTATCCTCTCCCCTTATGCCTTTGGAAAATCTTGGGTGATGAAAATAATTATAAGCTTCACAAACCATGTTACCTTTAGAGGGTCTGCCTCCCAACTTGTGAGAGGAAATGACCCAAGCGGTGCTTTCATTTTGGTCTGCTATATAAATAACTCGGTGTGACTAAAGTCATTTACCAAGTTGGTGTTGTTGTCCTATACCAACGAATGTCTCCCTTAGTATCCATGTGGTACATCAAAACCCTTAGATTTTTCTAAGGGTTGGGAGGCCTCTTAATTGAGTGAATCGTTGCATGTATAGCACCAGTTTATACCAAATATGATCATTAAAAACCTTGTTTGTAGTGGCTAACCAAGTCTAGTTGTGAAACATATTTTAAGGTAGTGCGTTGGAATAGCACCGTTCCAAGAAGTTACTTACCATGTTTTATTTTTGGGTAAACCCACAAAAGTGGTTTACAATTCAAATGAGGAAGGAAAACTTGAAAAAAATGACCCCATGGAAAAATTTTACATTTTGGGGGTTCGAACGAACCAAAAAAGGGTTCACTCAAACTAGGATTCGAGGAACCCATTAATTGCATGTACAGACAAAATTTGAATGAAAACCCCTTTTGGGAAGGGGATTCGATCGAACTTGGGTTCGAGTGAACTCCCCATTTCCCTGATGTTTGAAAAAATTCACAAAAAAACCTAAATTTCTGCACTTTGGAGTTCGGTTTGAACATGAAAATGGTGTAAACATCATGAACCCAACTGGAATAAGGTGGTCCTCGAAACGAGCTATCCAACGAATATAATTTTAATATGTTTTGGTTTTATTATGTATTTGTTTTTTTAGTTTTATTAAACATAGGTTTTTCACCGAAAATGAAGCTCTATGTTCTGCAGATGTGGAAAAATAGTAGATTATAAAAAAAATTGAAAAATATGAGTGCACCAGATATTGAAGTCCTTGATCCAACAAAAAAATGAATTTCAATATATACAAAAAAAGTTACGCAATATACGGTCGCGCTATGTCTGAATTGTAATTGGTTTGACTTTGAAACTTGATTAAAGAAAAAAAATTCAATAAAAACTATCTAACCAAGTGGAAGCACTAGATATCAGAGTTACAAATTTAAATTTGAAATAATTAGAATTTTATCCTTCATGGAAAAAAGTTACGCATTATACGGTGAGCGTCACTTTTTAAAAATGTTGTTTTCTGAAAAAAACTAGTTTTCAAGGGAGATGCAAAAAAAAGTGCAATTTGATTCCAAAAATTTTGAAAAAATTATTTTTAGAAACTATAGACAAAATTTCACAAAACTCTAGTTTGCATCATCTTCAAATTCCTCACGGTTTAGCCACTATAAGTGCCCAAAAGTGAAGATTTAGTTAAAAAAAATATATTTTGGTGTCTAGTTTGGCCAAAAATTATAAACTACTATTGTGGGATCACCCTTTTGTTTGAAGAAATAAAGAAAATAGGGAAGGGACTCTTTTGCTTGGCGTGTCAAGACGGTACGTTTCCCTTGACACAACCTATTTTTCCATTCCATTTTCACGGATTAATCATCTCTTAAGGGGATGATTGGTAAGCCTACTAAGAAATGTGTACCCACTTGAACTAGGATTGTAAATGCTTGTGAGTCAGTTAATACTTGCTTGGTCCCAAAACATTGCAAACAAACATCAACAAGTTTCCTCCAAATTTTAAACCCTTTGGTTTAAGTATGGATAACCTTTGAAAAACCTTGATATTGATTCTTGTCCTAAGGATTTCTATCCTTAGAGACTTCTAAATATTTTGGTTTACATCTCAATCCATACTTCCCAAAGTTAACATAGGAAACTATGGGTCTAACTTCATGACTTTCACATAATGGACCTTGTGAAATAAATAATTTTTTTGACATGGACATTTAGTTTGGGGTGATCCCACAATAGTGGTTTATAATTTTTGGCCAAATTAGACACTGAAATTATTATTTTTAACTAAATCTTCACATTTGGGCACCTATAGCAGCTAAACCGTGAAGGATTTGAAGATGATGCAAACTAGAGTCTCATCACATTTTGTTTGTAGATTCTAAAAATATTATTTTCAAAATTTTTGGTATTAGATTGCACTTCTTTTTCCATCTCCCATGAAAACTGGTTTTTTTCAGAAAACAACATTTTTAAAAAGTGACACACATCATATAACGCATAACTTTTTTTCCATGAAGGATAAAATTCTAATTCTTTCAAATGTAGATTCGTAACTATGATATCTAGTGCTTCCACTTGGTTAGATAGTTTTTTATTGAATGTTTTTTCTTTAATCAAGTTTTGAAGTCAAACCAATTACAATTTAGACATAGTGCAACCGTATAACAACTTTTTTTGTATAGATCAAAATTCCTTTTTTTTTGTTGGATCAAGGACTTCAATATTTGGTGCACTCATATTTTAAAAAAAAAAAATTGATAATCTGCTATTTTTCCACATGTGCAAAATAGAGACCTTCATTTTTGATGAAAAACCTATGTTTAATAAAACTAAAAAAACAAATACATAATAAAACCAAAACATATTAAAAGTATATTCATTGGATAGCTCATTCTGAGGACTACCTGATTCCAGTTGGGTTTGGGAGGATTCCTCCATTTTCATCCTCAACCTGAGCTATGAAGTGCCAAAATTTAGGTTTATTGTGTGTCTCAGGGAGGGGATGAGGATTTAGAGGGGTTCATTCAAACCAAGGTTCGCTCAAAACCTGGTTCAAGTGAAACTCTTCAAGGGGGTTCGCTCGAACCCCTTTCATATGCATTTTTTTTTGTTTTTGGCGGAAAAAATTTTAAGGGGTTCGCTTGAACCTAGGTTTGGTCGAACCCCTTTTTCCATTGTGATCCCATAATAGTGGTTTACAATTTTTGGCCAAATTGGACACTGAAATAATTTTTTTTAACTAAATCTTCACTTTTGGGCACCTATAGCGGCTAAACAGTGAGGAATTTGAAGATGATGCAAATTAGAGTTTCGTGACATTTTTTCTGTAGATTCTAAATATATTTTTTTCAAAATTTTTGGAATTATAGTGCACTTCTTTTTCCATCTCCCTCAAAAACTTTTTTTTTTCAAAAAACAACATTTTTAAAAAGTGACGCTCACCGTATAATGTATAACTTTTTTTCCATGAAGGATAAAATTCTAATTCTATTTAATTTAGATTTGTAACTCGGATATCTAGTGCTTCCACTTGGTTAGATAGTTTTTTATTTAATATTTTTTCTTTAATCAATTTTCCAAGTCAAACCAATTACAATTCAGACATAGCACGGCTGTATAATGCGTAACTTTTTTTGTATGTATCAAAATTTAATTTAATTTTTTTTTGTTGGATCAAGGACTTAAATATCTAGTGCACTCATATTTTTAAATTATTTTTTTTGATAATCTATTATTTTTCTACATGTGCAAAACGGAGAGCTTGAATTTTGCTAAAAAACCTACATTCACAAGAAATAAAAAATAAATATAATAATCAAATTAAATTTTATTAAAATTATACTTTTTGGAAGCTTATAATAGGGACTAAATACTTACAAAAAATTAAATTAAATGAATTCATTTGATCCCCCAAAAGGTAAATCAAAAGTGGTTTTTTATCAGCATTTTGATAGGTGTAAAGGAGACTCTGTTATAGGTATGGTTTAAAACTAGTGGTGTTCTATCCAAGGGGACTTGGTCTAAGGTGGTTTGATCAAACCCTCTTCAATTGGAATACTTTAAATGGAACATTTCAAGGCTTAAATCATTATATTTTCTAAAAATATGTGATTTCAGCAAAAATCAGGATCTCCCAAAAATTGTAAACCACTATTGTGGCAACACCTTTGAACAGTCGAACTTCTAGGTTCGTACGAACCCCCAAAATCACTTTTTTTTCCATGGGGTCATTTTTTCTCAATTTTCCTTCCTCCATCAAATTTTAAACCACTATTGTGGCTTCACCCTTTGAAACTTAAACAATACAAGTGTTTGTGGTAAAAATAAACTCATTTAAGCAAGATAAAATGACAAATTGAACCCCACACATGACCATTTGGCATCCAATCGCTTTGGTTGAACAACCAAACCTTACACACGATATCATACAACCAAACTTTGAATTGATTGAAGGAGAACAAATAGACATAATCAATAGTTTGAGGAGCTTCACATTTGAGACAAAAGAAACACCAAGCCAAAGGAGAAATGCAGCAAACATCTTAGAAAAAAAAGAGGAAAAAGTCGATATTGAAATTGGAAGGCCTGTATTACTACCTCTTGTGTGGCAATAAATATCCTCTTTTTCAGGATCTTGTGCTTATATTCATGATCTCCCACAAAATTAGAATCCCCAAAAGAAGTTCCACATTCCACCACTTTAAATGTAGACATCATAGTTTAAGGTTTATCAGAAAATAGGCCTTAAAGCTTTACCACAATCAAGACAACTTGAAAATAATTTTTTATTCTCACCCTTTGTTGGGAAACCCAGATTTATATGTCCAAATTGTCCCTATCATTTAAATCAATATTGATCTTTTCGGTTGGAGTCACTCGTAGGGTAAAGCATTTTTCTCACCACCGTGGTCTTGTAACACAAAGTTTCACTTGAGGTTAGCATCATTGGGTCAAACATTTCATCCAACCTTCAACATATTTCACATCTCAACTCACCAAACTTTGTAAACTCTTGGACACACTAACACTCTTTAGACTTAAACATCAATCAAACCCAAACCCTAACTTAGCTACTTTATATGTGAAATGAATCTTTTTCCATGTATTTAGTTAAGTTAGTTATCACTTTGTGGGATAGTTTATCTTGAAGGTCACGAGTCTACCTTAAATATTTACAAGTTCATTATCATATTTATCAAAACAATCAAACCTCTTTTTTCCGAAATTGTTATCCCAAAAGAATGCAAAGATCACTCCCCATATGATTCACCTTTTCATCCCCCATTCTTACCATTGCTACAAAATGATTTAGAGTGGTTCTTCTACCAAAATTTGAGTCAACTAGAGAGTTTAAACATTACAAATCCCCACATAACTCTCCCATAGGTGACCCACAATTTATGGTAAAAACGAGATCACAACATAAGATAATCATGGAACAAACCAAAGTCGCATCCACCACAAGTAATCCAAATACTCAAGAATTCGACCCACGGAGTCATTCTACCCCCTCACAACAACCCCACACTCCTTTGGGACCATATGAGGTAGAGGACGTTACAAAAAATCCTTTTGAGCTTACTAAGGAAGAACTCCTTGAGCACAAACAAGAATGTTAAGCCTCAGAGAAAATGACTTCAATTCTCCCATCCTTTTCAACACAAAACTTGATGCAAGGCTTGAATTCATCCACGCTTCAATCAACTTCATCACTAGAGCCAAGTCAAAAACAAACCCCTAGTCTTGCAACTAGTCTTGCTAAGGACTTTGGTCACACTCTTCCTTTGGCAAGCAATACACTTGTGGGTACTCTAAACACCAATCCTCCACAAACCACCACTTGGACACCTACATTTGGTGCCCCACCTCCATCTTCCACCACCATTCCAAACACCCTTTACATTCACATAAACCATTTACACTTCATAACTCCATGACTACCTTGAAATTTTGAGGGCAACCATCATCGTCCATCCCCACAAGTGTTGCAAGTGTGCCCAACGTCATGCAAGGTAGTATGGACCAAGTGTCTCACATAGACCAATGAGGACATGTCAACACCCTTACGTAGAACCAAATCTTAATGCAACAAGGTACATCTTCATCCAATCATCCCATTGGTTCATCCATCCCTTTGGTTCACAAAACACATCCATCCCATTCATCATCCACCCAAGTTAAAACAACATCTTGGTTATGAATCCCATCAGCCAAGGTAATACCTTGATCCCACCTCAAATACTACAAGGGAACCCTCTACTCTTTGGTCATGGGAACCCTTTCAATCAATTAATTCAAGGTCAAAGTGTGCCATTACCATCACAATATCCAATGGTGCCATCATCATCATTACCATTGGTCCCCCATCATGCAAAATCCAATGGGGCCTCAAACATACATTCCTCCATCTCAATCCACCATTCTACATGGAATGTTAAACCAAGGTAACCCTAAACCACTCATCATTAACCCACAACCCACTCAAATCATCAAAAATCAAAACCCATCGAGTGAAGCCACAATAGTGGTTTACAATTTGATGGAGGAAGGAAAATATGTTTTTGTGTGGTTGCACTAGCTCAGGGGGTTCGCTCGAACTAGCATGTTCGATCGAACCCTTTAAGACATTTGATCAAACCATAGGGTTTGATCGAACTACATCTTCGAATGAACCCCCTAGAAGTCAACAAAAAAATTAATATTTTAAGGGGTTCGAGCGAACGGGGGTTCACTCAAACCCCTTTGAAATAGGGCTTTTTAAAAACTTTCATACATCACTGTCAAATGAACCGACATTCTTTTTCTTTGCAACAAATGTGAACACGGTGAACTGAATGGCGAATGGAAACTCCAAGCCCAGCGAAGCTTCAACATGCACCACATTTCCATAGTATATCAACCTCGACCTCCATAGCTCACTAGGCTGGTAAACTTTGCTGGAATCTATTGATTTCAAATTGCATTTGTTTGAAAATTTCTAAACCCTAAATAACAAATCTATTTTGTGTGTATCATTTTATCATAGTGTTCCATGAGACAAAATTTATCATGTGTGTTTCCTTTAAAATGAAGGCATTCCATGAGACCAAAGCTCCCAAACAAATTTGATATTTAATTTTCAATATACCCTATTTCAAAGCTCCCATTTTGGCTCATGGAGGGTGAAGGATGTGGAATTTGGCTTTACATCCGCCAATTGCATTTGCTTGAAAGTTTCTAAAGCCTTTTCAACAAAACCATTTGCTCTACAATTTGGCTTTACGGATGCCAATTGCATTTGCTTGAAAGTTTCTAAATCCTTTTAAACAAAACCATTTTGCAAAATTTGGCTTTGCAGCTGCCAATTTCATTTGCTTGAAAGTTTCTAAAGCCTTTTAAACAAACCCATTTTGTAAAATTTGGCTTTACAGCTGCCAATTGCATTTTCTTGAAAGTTTATAAAGCCTTTTAAACAAACCCATTTTGCAAAATTTGGCTTTGCAGCTGCTAATTGCATTTGCTTGAAAGTTTCTAAAGCCTTTTAAACAAACCCATTTTGCAAAATTTTCCTTTACAACTGCCAATTGCATTTGCTTGAAAGTTTCTAAAGCCTTTTAAACAAATCCATTTTAAAAAATATAGAGATTAGTTTATATCCCATGCAAAATATAAAAGTCAAAATTTAGAGTTTAGTTTCTAGTTGTTAGGAGATTAGTGCTAATTGTTAGTTTATTTTTATTTTGCACTTCACATTGAGATTTTGATAATATTCCTCAACTTTTTACTTTTGGCATATTCATCCCTAAATTATTATTATACTTCCTCAAAAATGGAGGATATGTCATCAAATATAAATTTGAGGTGCTCACTTGCAAAACCTTCATTCTTATTTATATTTTTTTTGTTAATTTTCTTTAAAAACTATGTTGTTTCATAAATTGAGAAGATTGAAGATAATTGTAATCAAATTGAGAACTAGATCTAGAATAGAGGATAGAATTGAAATATAAAGTACATAAATGATTAGTTATTAGATTAACACCAATCACAATACACTGACAACTTTTGAAGTCAATACAAACTAAATGACTTTTGAACAAGGTAAAAATTTAGTAATGGATAGTGGATATATCCTCCTATCTAGATAAGATATAGCCTTGAAAAATCCAAACTATGAGACTTTGGGAATGTGGACTATTGCACCTAATCATAGTGTGCCACAAATATAGTAGGATCCACAAGGATTTAAGAAAATTATCATAAAAACCTATATAATACAAATGTTTAAGGATGTGCTTTTAGAAATTTACCAAGTGACATCATTCTCCTTTGATCAAACCGCTCCATTCACGAAGAGGAAAATAGCCAAAAATCTTAAGGTGCCATTCAATTGTGATAATCATATTATTTAACAAACATGAAAATAACATAAAAATAATAACACCATTATTTTGAAAGAAAGGTAGAGTTAGGAAAGGAATAAAATATCACAAGAGAACTATCTCAAGTAAAATTTAAAATCCAAGGAGATTTGATATGCT
This sequence comes from Sequoia sempervirens, assembly GCA_007258455.2. Classification (NCBI taxonomy): domain Eukaryota; kingdom Viridiplantae; phylum Streptophyta; class Pinopsida; order Cupressales; family Cupressaceae; genus Sequoia; species Sequoia sempervirens. The sequence goes on along the minus strand of VDFB02285721.1, from coordinate 138,396 downwards.
GATAGAACACCCTTTCCAATATTCTCACAAGCTTTACCAAATCCTTCTCAATCCAAACCCTCTTGGTTTCTTTCACTTCCCTCTTCTCAAGATCCTCGAATTATATAATAATCAAATCCCAAAAGAGGAAACCCCTCTTCTTACCTTTTCATTTTGGCTAAATAAGTTGAACCTAATATATATTGCTTGACCTAATGGATTTTTAACATGTTGAACCATTTATTCAAAGAAAAGAAGAGAGACCACAAAGGAATTTTGAGTAAATATGGTCAGTTTTAACTTATAAAATTTGGTAACTCGTAGATATTTTTCTTACCAAAATATCTCTCCAAATTTAAATCTAAATGTGCATCCAAAAAAATACAAATTCATAACTAAATTTAATTCAAAAAGTGGGCCATCTATGGCCTTCTATAAACTTCTTGAAGATGTCATTCCCATAAATGATAAATTAAAATTTAAGTTATGACCTACACCAAAATGACATGAAATTATCTTTCTAAGATGTCATATTTGTATTAAATCCCTCAAAGAATTTTTTAACCAATTTTAAACACTCAAACAAATACATATATATGAATATACTTCATTTATAATTTCTTGGAATATATCAATCCATCACAATTAAAATCTTAGACATCATTCATAATATTTTTGATGTATTCACAAAGCTACCTAGGGTCTCATAAGACTTGAGTAGGTGAATACCAATATGCATATATCTAACGGTGGGTTAAATGGAGGAGGATTAGGAGTAAGTTCATATATATCTATTACTTATTTTGCAATCTAATATATTGGTTGGAGAGGTTGCATTTGAATAGAAGAAGTGAAGATAAGGTCTATTAAAATATGACTCACCATGTTCTCTATTCTTAGAATTTTTTAGTATATCAAAGAATCCAACCTATATTTCATTGTCGATCTCAACCAATCTTTGCTTCAACTTCCAAATCATCTTCACAATCTTCCCTAAAGTATTCAATATTTGAAACATAATTATGAGGAAGATACAAATAATCCTTGACATAGATTTTTGTATCAAAGGATAATATGGTTCTATAATTTTAAACTATTTCCAATTTTGAAATCAAAATACAATCAATTATCTATTTAATCTCAATAATCATAATTTTAAGGCAAACATAAATTACTTGAATCTTTTTAAGGTCTCTCATTAGATTCTACTTACTCTAACTTAAATTTAAAAAACAACATTAAAATCCACATAACAAATTTCAAAGACATAATATTATTAAAATATTATTTAAAAATCTAATTGTAATGAACATGTTATAGCAATAAATATTCAAATTTTAAATCTATGAAAATATATAACCAAATGATCCTTAGTTTTCATATATCATTTGTGATGAGAATGCTAAATATTATAATTTTTTAGGCCAATCTTAAGCACTAATTCACCATTGTTAAAATGATCCTTAGTTTATTCATTGTTTTTTCAGGATTATAAATTTTTACAATTTCTATTAAACCAATAAAAATAATGGTATAGATTAAGATTCTTGTATTTATCCTACATTTGGATCATGTTTGATTAGATTTACTATCATATTTAGAAGTTTTATTTTGTTATTATATATTTTTTAACATATATAAAATGTATGGTTGGATTAGTGAGATGTTTATAGCAAGTATACAATATGAAGTCAAACTTTATTAGATTGATTCTTAATAAATTAGGAATAATGATTAAATTTATAGTTTTATGCAATCTATAAGTATAAATAGTTTGATGGTAGAAACTTTATACATATAAAAATATGATAAATGTGTGATTATTTTTCTTTCCAATCTATAAATTTTTGATGTGCTTGGCTATATAATTGAGATGATTCACTCATAATGTAATGATAAAAATTTAGTACATCAAAGAAATATTTTCGAGACATCAAGCTACCATTCTACATAACTCTCATGGAAATAAGAATATTATTATATTTTAACTAAATATTGTGTGTACACTATCTTGAATTACTAATTAATTTTGAATTATATAACTTATAATTTAAAATAAAAGCAACCTTTGTAACATAGAATAGATAGGTTAATTAATGAAATAAAATATGTTTTTATATTAAGAAAAATTTACAAATATGGAACTCATATGAGAAATTGACTAAGACAACTCTGTGTGAGAATTAAGATGAGATATATATATACCTTGTTTCAAGAGTTAACATTAGATTAATACTTGGCCGATATTGTATAATCACAAGTTAGAAACCAACAATGGAAGATTGAGAGTCTCAACTAAAAATTCCTCCTTATAAATCACATTCATACTAGAAGCCAACAACTAAAGACCAAATTTCATAAATAGAGTTCATGTGTTACATATCATTCCTTTGAGGGGTCCACAAGTACCATGAGCCTTTTGAAATCATTCTCCATCTAAATTCACATCCATTCCAAGACCATTGGGAGGTGGGTATCCCAAGTTCCTTAATTTCTTGTAGGAATTTAATTTCAAGAGTAGGACATTGTGACTTTGGCATGTAAGATAAGGTATACCCATAAAATTCATGAAATGGAATATTTGGAATAGGTGTGTAGATCATTTGTAACTAAATTCAAGCATTAAATTAATGGAAAAAGATAAATATTAAGAACTAAAAGAAGGATCCAAATCATAAAGGAAAATAAAATATTAATGGAAAAAGATAAATATTAAGAACTAAAAGAAGGATCCAAACCATAAAGGAAAATAAAATATTAACTTAAAACCTCAAGGTCAAAACAAGAGTTGAGATAAAATTAGACAAAATGTTAGTAGGAGGAATGATCAAAAAAATTGAAGATACCCATGGTAGATGAGACCAAACAAAGAAATCACATTTTCTTCATCTATGATACCTAATATTCCATACAAATGATCTTATTCCAAGTGAAATATGGGTTTTCAATATAATGATAGGACAAGAATATCACCTTAGTAGTTTTTGACATCTTTATTCTTGTCATAAGTCACAAATTCACAAAATCACAAAATTTCTCAAAAAGTTGATAATTTAGGTAATTGATAGTTGATTTGAGATGTGACCTCATTATATTCACTAAAACTTAAATTATGTGATCAATTTAATCATTCAATTAGGTGAGAGTGAATGGTATTAATGTTTATTCAATCTTCATTTTTTAAAAGTTTAGTATTTTGATTAATCACTAATTCAATTTATATTGGTGGAAGATTTGAGGTAATAGAAAAAATAAGTACAAAGATTAAATCTTCATTTTCTCCTATTCTTTCATTATTTCTTTCTTTTTGTACTAGGGTTAAATCTTCATCTAGGTTTGTTGTGTACTTATAAGAAACCTTTGTTCCTTAGTATCACATTCTTGTACATTGTATGGTAACTTTCATGATAAATATTATGTGCATGTCCCTTCCTCCTATCAAATTTTCTTTATGGATATGAGGAAGTCTATTTCTAATTTTTTGGTTCCTCCTTATCAAAATATTGCTTCAATAATTTAGAAATTATATTTACAAGCTTATCATCTCTCTCATTTTCTTCTCTTATTTGTACCTTCAATAATGACTATATTGATTTTACATGACTACCAATGTTAAGTAATGATGTTTTCCATTTATTACTAGTTCTAGGAAATAAATTTTAGATGCAACCTTTATAAAGATTTTTTAAGTCTTTAATGGCACATTTTGTACTCTAGAGTGAACACTTGTAAATTTAAATTTTAGAACTACTTTTTATTGTGTTTTGTGTGCAATCTAGTAATTTGAATGTTTTGATTATTAAAAACTATGATATATGTTGAATGTTTTTTTGTTAATGGTATGAGAATATTATTGATGGTTAGATGAATTATTTGAACTAGTGAATGCTCTATTTTCCATCCCAAGTAGCATTCAAATTACTAGGGATATTATCTTGCATATACAAATCTAATCTAAGATGCATATTTTATATATGTTTGTAGCCTATAGGTTCAATTTATATATATATCATGTGCACACTTGTAAATTTATTTAGAACTATTTTAGATTTCTATTCCCTAGATCTAGATATATTATTTACCAAGGTCTCATTGCTCCTTTAGGTGTACATACATATATATAACATGGAAAATGCAAATGTTCCACCTCCAGAATCTTTGTTTGCAAATACTACTAGTGAGATTAAGAAATTGAGAGACTCAGTAGCAGGTGGTGCAAACACAGGGATATATTTAGAAGTTTGCATGTCAATATTACAGAGCCTAGAAAAACTAAGAGATGAACTTGGACATACTAGTGCATAATCCCCTGATAGAGTAGTTGTTATTCTTTCCTGCATGCGGGAAGAAGTACATGGTGAGGTTCCCTTTAAAAAAATACATGATATTGTGACCAAAGAAATGATAAAAAACACTTGTTTTCCATTCTTTCAAAATAAACGTAAGGTGGGGGGATACCAAGTCACCAGATGTGTGGATCCTGATATGGCCCCATTGATCTACCCATGATTTCTCGCAACACATGGTCAATATCCAAACAATGACCATATTCCATTATATTTTGTTCAGCAATTGTATGTTGAGGTCCATTTGGGCCTCAAAGTCAACTACCTAGATATTCCACCATATGTTGGTCAGGGGCGTGGTAGGATTTCCAATAGGCCCACCTATCATCGAGCAGATAGACCAGCCCCAGTGTTTAGGGTATTGGTTGGTGAGAGGTCTCCTGCTCCAAGCCCATCTCTGGCACCCATAGAAGATGTTGGTGTTGCTTCCCAAAAGGAAGCAATTAACACTATAGGTGACATTGTAGCTACCATCACTAGAATATCTACTGATTGTGTAGGTCAGTATTTGATGTCTAGACATTCTGAGCAATACACGCCATTTGCAGCACAATGGACCACCATGGATCCTTATACAATGGTGGGCATCCCCACTTCCACAGATCTTGATGGACTTACAGGAGATATGGCATGGAGGGCTCTGCATTGTTTGGCTGAGGAACTCTTGGAGGCATATTCCTTCATCGCATCAGATTACACAATCAGTATAGAGCAGGTTAGAGATCGTTCACATCTAGGATCCCATCACTCTCAACCCAACACTAGTGCACGTCCGGGCCCACCTACAAATCATTCGGCTACTGCACAGACTATGGGTTTTACTAATATGTTGGTTGGTCTCGATTCGTCATTGTCGATGCCATATCACCTGCATAGTCCTCTTCACTCATCATTTATGGTACGACATGGGACAGATTAGATGGATGTATATGTTGACTCGTCACTTGACCATTTGGTTGATATGGTGGAGACGAGCGTTGCAGAGGACTCGAGTCATCCGATATCAGATGATGTGCATTTATGTGTGCATGTGCATGTTTCAATTCTTTTTTTAATTATTTTTAAATTTTAGTTTTAACTAGATATTCATGTACTGATATATATGTATATATATTGTAGGTGGACATACCTCATGTCACTCCTAGCCTTCGTCTAGATTGTGTACATCGGCGTGACTCTGTGGTTGATTCTGCTGCCAGTGGACATGTGAGTTTCAAATTTTTATACATACACGTGTATATGTACATGCATATGTATGCATAGATATAGATAGATATTTAAAAATACAAGTACATTCTTAAAAATTATTTTCATAAAAATTATTTAATATTATGTATTTTACACATTTTGTACGCAATTTTATGTACAAGGCTCATCACATCCATTAGAGTGGGGTTCTCATTCAAATGGTCATTTGACTAGGATTCGACATTCATATTAGGCCCTGCACTAGATTTATGGTCTTTGCTACATGCATTTGCTTATATGATGATCTCTAACTTACATTTACTTATATGTGTGGACATAAAAATCTGAAAATGGCTAAAATCCTAACACACAAAGCATGATTAGTATTTCAAAACAAAGCAGATATTCAACATCCATATGAGATAATCCAACATGCTTTTAAAATGCAATCCAATAACAAGATAACTAAAGCATATAAAGAAAAACATGAAGTATACCTATCCCATATTGGATTGGTGCCACTTTGATATGAAAAGTGGCCCTTTCCCAACCCTTGACAAGCCAATGATTAAAATGCAATGATAATGGACAAAATTAGCTCTCAATGTGAAGAGAGTAACTTTGCATGAAGTTGTAGATGATTGAATGAAGGATAGCCTCTCCATTTATAGAAGATTTTGATGAGAGAAGAGGTGAAAGGGATGAATGTGAGATAAAAACCCAACCAATAAGAAGGAGCCACTTGTCACCATGTGAATGGGCCAAGGATGTGCAAGTTTTGATGAGTGTGCCAATAAATGACAAATATTTGAAATTTGAAAATGTTGAAATGACAAGGTGGAGGGAGAGTCAAATGGAGGAATGGACACTTGGATCAATGCAAAAGGACTTGTAAGGTGACATAAATTCCTTGTTGGAAGGACTCATCCCACTTGGATTTGAATTCAAATTTGAGGGAATATTCTCAAAAGATGCCTTGTTGAGGGAAAATGAAGATTTAATAAATGAATTAAATGATTTATTTGTGCAAGTGGGAAAAGCTAGAGGATGTGACATGAGTTTAGATTAAATTAATCAAGATTAGATTAATTTAATGAGGGATTAGATGATTTGACTTTTTGACTTAGATTTATGGATTAAAATAAATCAAAAGGAGATGAAAAGTGATTTAGACTTAGTTAAATAAATGTTTTGATATATTTAGCTAAAGGGAATGATGTTAGTGGTTTAATTAAATAAGTTTGATTTATTTAATTAAATGAAGAACTTTAGAAGTTAATTAAATAAGATTGATTTATTTAATTAAAGGGGGACTTTAGGATTGATTTATGATTTAATTAAGCAAAATTGATTGATTGAGATTAATAGAGGAATTAAGATGGATTAATTAAGTAGTTAATAAAAGGAGTGATTTAAAGAAGAATCGAAGTTAGCTGATCAGGACATTTTTCATGTCTACATTTTGCCCCTCTTTGAAGCAATGCACTTGTTGTGTTGGTTCAAAGAATAAACTTACCGCGATCAAAATTCAAAAGAAAAAAAAAATTGAATGCCCTAGTAGAAAGAAGTACACTGGTACATTGCCCCCTCGAGAGATTGAGTGAAAAGATTCGATTTGAGCATCAATCTTGTGATAAAGAGGTTCAAGATGGACGTATGGATGGCTATGATGATGATGCAAATGAGATAGTTTTAATATGCTTAGAATAACCAATCTATATTATCCTAAACCACTTAAAATGATGATGTTCTGCATTTGAGATGAATGATGTGATGATGCCTATATGATGATGCAATGGATTTTTTATTCAAATGTATGGTTTTATGAGATGCTTAGACTAACAGATCTATATTATGATGATGAACATGCATGTGAGATGATCGGTGTTTCTTATATGATATGATATGATATGCGGTATGCTAATGCTTTGTGGATGCAAGATGGATGCATTGGTGATGATGATTACTTGATCATGATGATGTTAGCGTGGAAAGGAGCAAGAGATTCCAACAAGACATGAGATGGTGATGATGAGAGATGGATGATTCGCTTATCAGGAATTAGGACATTAAAAGGGTTGTTTACCTTATGTTTGATAACACGCATAAGCACGATGCATCAAGGTATAAAGAACCAGGATGGAATTGCACTTAGTGTGATGGACTTTGACTTGACAATCAAATAGGAGTACTCATGTTCACACCTGACATATGAAACCTCATTTAAAATGTAGTTTAGATATTTCAAACATCTTGAACCAAAACATAGAAAGGAAAGCCATCCTATGTGGTCAACAAGATACCTAAAACATCCTCCCTATGCCAAAATAAAGCATGCATGATCGAGGTTATATTACAAGAACATCTAACAAGCACAGCAGATAAAAAGATAATGATCGTTGCCCCATTCCTATCTCTCTAAATTATTTTGTTTGGACATCATCAAGAGGTTATTGGAATTAGCACAAAGAGATAAGTCAAAAGACAAAGATAAAGTAAATAAACAAGCTAATGTTCTTCAATACCGCTAACCAAAAGGAAATGTGTTTTTAAAGGATAAGAACTGAAACTATTCCCAATAGATATTGCCCATTGTAGGAAGGATACATCCTAGGACATGTTAGTGGATGGTAGCACGTCATTTCATTTATCCAAAGTGTTCTCTCTGATAAAAATGTCCATTGTAGGAAGGATACATCCTAGGACATAATGTTATCAGATGATTGATTTGGAACTGATTGGATGATAGGTTATTGACACAAAGAGTTGACCAACTTGTTTACGTACTAACCTAAACTTGAGACCTTGACAATCGAGTTTTTACTTTTAACTTGCTAGACTTGTTTCCAACTGTTTCACCAAAGGTTGGGGATGATGATTGATTTATTATGAGTGATGTTTATTGTAGGTGAAAGCGAGATGAGACTGATGGATTTTTTCAAATATTTGGATGTTTTTGGAGTTTTGAAATGTTTTGAGGCTATTTTGGTATTTTTGAGATTTTACAAATGTTTTAATTTTCAAATTTTCCAATGTTTTGGGGTTTTCTAAGATTTTGACCAAGAGACTAACCTAAGGACCTATCCTAGGGGCCTCAGGGGCTGACCAAAATATTAGCCTTACCTACATTATACACGTAGAGACCATGTAGTTTGACTGACATAGACTTGACTGATTTACAGATGAAGATATACATGATGAAATGTCAATTTATTATGACGGACTCCTAAAGGACTGACTTAAGTGTCTTGGGGGATGATCAAAGATCAACCTTTCCTATGTTCAAGGCTCAGAGACCTGTAGTTTAACAAGACTTTTTTTTTTACTTTTTGACTGACTTTTTGAATGACTTTTTGGATTTTGATATGTTTTGAATGTTTTTGGATTTTCTTGGTTTTATGAATGTTTTTGGATTTTCTTGGTTTTATGAATGTTTTTGGCTTTTCTATTTTTTTGATATTTTTGGATTTTCTGATTTTAGGACTTCAAGAATATACACAAATCCAATCCAATGAGAACATGCCCCCATCGTGATGCAATAGACTACTCCAATAAAGGCAGGAAAAACTAACCTTAAGAATGGGATGAATAGTATTAGGAGGGATCATGACACGAACACAGGTCCAAGCTATGATGCAGATGTCGAACGGATGGGTGATGGAGATATGGAATACGATTGATGATGGAAGCTTGATGAAGGGATGATGCAGAACAAGCCATGAAGATCCTAGTGGATGGAAAGTGCTTATTTACACAAGGTGCCTATTTGCTAGGTTTTCACCAAGGTACTTTCCCAAAGTGCCACCGAAATGGTTTTCACTAGAGGATGATTTTTCTCTTTACTATTTTTAATCCTTTCTCTAATTTTTTTTGGATTTTTTTTTCTTTCTTTTTTTTGTCACCAAGATGCCTATTTGTTAGGTTTTCATTAGGGTGACCATTTTTTTAGGAATTTTCTGATTTTTTGGATTTTTTGGTTCTATACCTTGAAAGATTAGGCATAAAACTTTTTAAGATGGGAGTTGTTCATGGGATCCTGCAGAGGTTCCCCTTCGAGTGTTGATAATTGATATGCCCTTAACTTATAGCTTGTTGTGATAACAAATGGGCCCAACCAATTAGGTTCAAACTTTCCTTTTTTGTTTGGGTTTGGAACATTCTTCTGATTCTCTTTTAGCACTAATTCTCTGACTTGGAAAGTCCTGCTTCTAATTTTCTTTTTATAGCTCCTCTTAAGTCTGTTCTGATAGACTTGTAAATGATTTAAAGCATCTATACGTTGCTCATCTAGTAGCTTCAGCTCATTTAGTCTTGATACTCGGTATTCTTCATTTGTGATGAGGTTTCGCAGTGATATTCTTAGTGATGGGAGCTTGATCTCAATGGGTAATACTACCTCTGATCCATAGACTAGGGAGAAGGGAGTGGCATCGGTGGGTGTGTGAATGCTGGTTTGATAGGCTCAGAGGGCAGGATTTAGCTACAGATGCTAGTCATTCATTGACTTTTTTCTTTAGGATTTTCAAAATGGTTTTATTGGTGGCTTCTGGTTGGCCATTGCCTTGGGGATAATATGGGGTGGAAAAGCGATGTTGGATTTTGAATTTTTCACAAAGGTCATGAACATCCTAATTCTTGAAGGGTGTCCCATTATCTGAGATAATAGCTTGGGGAACACCGTATTGGCATATTAAGTAGTTCAGGATGAATTTTGATATCTACTTTCCAGTGACGTATGTCATGGGGATGGCTTCTACCCACTTGGTAAAGTACTCAGTGGAAGTTATGATGAACTTGTGGCCATTAGATGAAGTGGGAGTGATTTTTCCAATGAGATTAAGTCCCCACTATGAAAAGGTCCATGGTGTGATAATAGGATGAAGTTCTTGAGCTGGAGCATGGATGAGGTCCCCATGTTGTTGAAATTGTAGGCACCTTTTGATGTAGTCATGTGCTTCTCTTTCCATTGTAGGCCAATAATAACCCATCCTCAGCAATTTTTTGGCTAGGGTCATTCCACTTGAGTGTGAACTACAAATATCATTATGTACTTCAGTTAAAGCGTTCAATGCCTCCTTAGTTTTTAAATAGTGTAATAGGGTTCCTTCTATGCTCCTACGGTAAAGGGTATTTCCTAGGATGACAAATCAGGATGCTTTCTTGACAAAGGTTCTTTTTAGGCTTGAGGGTGAGTTAGCAAGTAGGACACCTATATTCACAGGTAGGTATAAATGTCATGGTACCAGGGATCACCGGGACCAATGATTTCAAACACAAATTCTGATTTTGGTAACTCAAATGTGAGCATGAGAAGCTGCTCTACCAAGAATTCATATTTTGGGACATTATGAGGGATGTCCAGTAGGGACCCAATCATTGCCATGGCATTTGTTACTCTGTTGTTTTCTCTAGGAATTTGCTCAAATGTGATATCAATGAATGATTCTTTGAGGCTTTCTACCATCTTTTTGTATGGAGTCAATTTGTCATCCTTAGTCTGGTATTCACCATTCACTTGATTTATTATCAGTTGGGAGTCTCTTTATACTCTGAGGGCCATGATGTGCCACTGCACTACTATTCTAAGACCTATGGTTAAAGCCTCATATTTTCCAATGTTATTAGTGTAGGGGAATGCTAATTTATAGGATGTTCGTATGCATTCCCCATGTGGGGTGATGAAAAAAACACCAGCTCTTGATCCATGTTGCATGTATGAGCCATCAAAATAGAGTTTCCAATGGTCGACTATGCTAAGATGGAAGATGAACTCGTATGGGAACTCTGAGATTAGTGGATTATTTGAATACATAGGTGCTTCTACAAGCTAATATGTGATTACCTGACCTTTGATTACTTTTTGTTCCACATATTCTATGTTGTATTCATATAGAACCATGACCCATTTAGCCATCCTTCCGATGAGTATTGCCTTTGACAATAAGTACTTGAGGGGATCAATTTTGGCGATGAGTTTGACTTTGTGTGTTAACATGTAATGTCTAAATTTATATGAAGCAAACACTACTACTAAACATGATTTCTCAATGAATAAGTAGTTTAACTCATTCCCAACCATTGTGTGACTAATGTAATATATGGCCCTTTCTATCCCACTTTCATCGTGCTGAGCTAGAAGAGCACCGAGGGTTGTTGTTGTTGCTAACACATAGAGAATTAATGGTTTTCTTGGGATCGGCGGCATGAGAACTGGCAGTGTAAGTAGATATTCTTTGATTTTATTGAAGGTTTCCTCACACTTGCCATCCCACTTGTACACTACTCCCTTGTGAAGTAGGTGAGAATAAGGGATTATTTTATCCGCTAGTTGTGCTATGAATCCTTGGATGAACTAAAGCCTGCCTTGGAGGCCACTCAATTGTTTCAATGTTTTGGGTGCCTCCATCTCAAGGATTTATTTTACATTGTCATGGTCTACCTCAATACCTCTCATTGACACTATGTATCCTAGCAACTTTTGTGATTGTACACCGAAGATGCACTTCTTTGGATTTAATCAGACCTTGTATTCCTCCAGCCTATCAAAAATGGCACTTAAGGTTGCTATGTGAACCTTCCTCTTTCTGGATTTGGCTAGTATGTCATTGACATAATATTCAACAATTTTATGGATCATGTCATGGAAGATTAACATCATGTCTCTTTGGTATGTTTCTCTTGCATTCTTCAAGCCAAATGGCATCATATTCCAGTAGTAAGTCCCCCATGGACAAGTGAAGGTTGTTTTGTGTTGGTCTTCTTTAGCAATTATTATCTAGTTGTATCCTGAGAAACCATCCATCAAGGAAAAAATTTTGTGTCCCACCATCATGTCTACAATCATGTCAATGTTGGGCAATGGGAAATCGTCTTTTGGACATGCTTTGTTTAAGTCCCTGAAGTCTGTGTAGATTCGGATGCCCCCATCTAGTTTTGAGATAGGAACTAAGTTTGACACCCATTCTGGATAGTTGATTGGTCAAATGAATATTGCATCTAGTAACTTCTTCAATTCCATTTTGACTAGTAGGGTGATCTGAGGGTGCATTTTCTTGATCTTTTGTATAACGGGCTTTGCTTCAAAGTATATTTCTAGGTGATGAACCACAATTTCTGGATTGAGCCCTGGCATGTTTGCATAGCTCCATGCAAAATTAACTTGTCTTTCTCTCAAGAAGGCTGCTAGGAGCTCTTGTTCCTCTGATAGTAATGACTCTGCATAGAATGTGATGTGTGGGGTCTCCTTTGTTCCTAGATTAACTAGATTGCATTTTTTAGCTAGGACCACTAATTTTTCCTAATGAAGATCTCTAAAAGGAAGGTTGAATCCCCCATCCTTGGGTGCCTCGGAGAGGTTTTCACCATTGGATGCATCCTTTCTTTTTACTTTTTTCAAGTCGAAGAGTGCCACAGTGTGGTTTTCACTCAAGGACCTAGAGATTATTCTCAGTTTTTCACTTTTGCAACTAAGGGATTCAATCATTTCCCCATAATATGCATGTGTATCCAACTTGATGATGAATCCTACTTTGTGATCCCCACATAGAATATTATCACGTAGTCCCATGAATTCTGAGAGTGCCTCATTATTTTTGAACATGTCAAGAATTAGTGGTCCTTGTTGGTCATATTCAATGAGTTGTGGGTAGACTAGATGGATTTCATGGTTTTAATGGTCAGTGGACTCAAATGACATAGTACTAGTCATGAGAAGGGTGGTTTCCTCAAAAAGCATAGGTAGGTTGGTTATGGGATCTTCATCATCACTACTACTACATATGTCAGTTATGTCAAATGTGAATTTGTCTAAGGGCAGACCAGTGGATACGGGTAAGCAAAGTTTGGTTGTGGATTGTTGAGGATTGTTGACCTTTCTAACTGGAGGGTTGGCATCAAATTCATGTATATTTTGAGGTTCTGATTTCTAGCTGGCTGTGCCATGTTTATGATTTTTTTATCAATGAGGTCTTTGACTAGGTTCTTCAACCTCATGCAGTTGTTAGTGGTATGTCTTTGATTTTTTGAAAGTCACAAAGTTGGTTTTCATTATACCAGGGAGGTTTCACATCTGGCTCCTGATAATTCTCATAGGTGGGATCCTTGATGAGGCTTTCATTTATCAGTGTCTTCATGATAACCTCAAGTGGTTCCCCAAGGGCAGTGTACTTCCATTTGGGGGAGTTCTTGTTTCACTAGGGTGGCCCCCTTTGATCATTGGCATTGTTGATGGTCTGGTTGTTTGGTTGTTGAGTTACTATGTTGGCTTGGTTATTGTTTTGATGGTGATTTTGAGGTTATTGTTGCAGTGTGGGTGTGTTTTGTCGAGGTGCACTGATGACAACTTTGGCGTCGACAACACCATCGTTGGTAATGTTTTTATTTCTTTCCCATGTACGAGGTTTGTCATTATAGCTTGAAGATGAGTGGTTGCTTTGTTGATCAGGATATGTTTGTGTCATTAGTTGTGTAGCAAGGGCTCATTCAATGTTGAGCACCTTGGAGATCAACTGATCATATGTGGTGATCCCTTAGACTTTGAGATGGAAAGCCAAGGTGCCATCGAGGTTGGAGATGATAGTGCACACTTGTTGTTCTTCAGGCATGACCCATTTGCTCTAATTGGCCTTGGATTGCCATCGTTGTAGGAATCAAGCAAATGATTCATTCTTTCCTTTTTTTAGAGCTAATAGTTTCTCTAGACTGACATCCATCGTAATATTGAATGCGTAATTTTTGATGAATGCATCTACGATTTCTTGGAACTTTTTGATGCCTGGAGGGAGGTGAGAGAACCAATCCATGGCTTGGCCTACCAAACTTCTAGGAAATAGCCGCATTAGATAGGCATCATCACATAATCCATCTCAAATGCATCATATCATCATTTAAGTTGTTTAGGATAATATAGATTGGTTATTTTAAGCATCTTAAAACCATTCCATTTGCATTATCATCATAACCACCCATACGTCCATTTTGAACCTCTTTATTGTGAGATTGACCCTCAAATCAAATCTTTTCACTCAATCTCTCGAGGGGGCAATGTACCAATGTACTTCTTTCCGCTGGGGCATTCAAAAAAAAAATTTAAAAAAATGAATTTTGATCGTGGTAAGTTTATTCTTTGAACCAATGTAGCAAGTGCATTGCTTCAAAGAGGGGAAAAATGTAGACATAAAAAATGTCCTAATCAACTAACTTTTATTCTTCTTTAAATCATCCCTTTATTAACTACTTAATTAATCCATCTTAATTCCTCTATTAATCTCAATCAATCAATTTTTCTTAATTAAATCATAAATCAATCCTAAAGTCCCCCTTTAATTAAATAAATCAATCTTATTTAATTAACTTCTAAAGTTCTTCATTTAATTAAATAAATCAAACTTATTTAATTAAACCACTAACATCATTCCTTTTAGCTAAATAAATCAAAACATTTATTTAACTAATTCTAAATCACTTTTCATCTCCTTTTGATTTATTTTAATTCATAAATCTAAATCAAAAATTCAAATCATCTAATCCCTCATTAAATTAATCTAATCTTGATTAATTTAATTTAAACTCGTGTCACATCCTCTAGCTTTTCCCACTTGCACAAATAAATCATTTAATTCATTTATTAAATCTTCATTTTCCCTCAACAAGGCATCTTTTGAGAATATTCCCTCAAATTTGAATTCAAATCCAAGTGGGATGAGTCCTTCCAAGAAGTCATTTATGTCACCTTACAAGTCCTTTTGCATTGAGCCAAGTGGTCATTACTCCATTTGACTATCCCTCCACCTTGTCATTTCAACATTTTCAAATTTCAAATATTTGTCATTTATTGGCACATTCATCAAAACTTGCACAGTCTTGGCCCATTCACATGGTGACAAGTGGCTCCTTCTTATTGGTTGGGTTTTTATCCCACATTCATCCCTTTCACCTCTTCTCTCATCAAACTCTTCTATAAATGGAGAGGTTATCCTTCATTCAATCATCTACAACTTCATGCAAAGTTACTCTTTTCACTTTGAGAGCTAATTTTGTTCATTATCATTGCATTTTAATCATTAGCTTGTCAAGGGTTGGGAAAGGGCCACTTCATATCAAAGAGGCACCAATCCAATATGGGATAGGTATACTTCATTTTTTTCTTTATATGCTTTAGTTATCTTGATATTGGATTGCATTTTAAAAGCATGTTGGATTATCTCATATGGATGTTGAATATTTGCTTTGTTTTGAAATACTAATCATACTTTGTGTGTTAGAATTTTATCCAATTGCAGATTTTTATGTCCACACTCTACCCTCTAGACCCTTACACCCTTAAACCCTATACCCTCTACCCTTAACCCTTAACCCTTAAAACCTTAATCCTTAAACCCTCTACCCTCTACTCTTAACCCTATACCCTATATCTCTCTCCCACTCCCTCCCTCTCTCTCTCTCTCAAGTATCTCCCTCCTACCCTCTCCCTCTCTTAGGTCTCTCTCTCTCTCACTCACTCAAGTTCCTTCTATCTCGAGCTCCCCTCTACCTTCTACCCTTAACCCTTAAACCCTAAAAAAATCTTAAACCTTCTACCCTCTATCTCTCTCTCACTCCCTCCCTCTCTCTCTCTCAAGTCTCTCCCTCCTACCCCATCTCCCTCTCTCCCCTCCACCCTCTACCCTTAAACCCTAAACCATTGTACCCTTTACTCTTAAGCCTTAAACCCTTAAACCCTTAAGCCTTCTACCCTTTACCCTTACACCTTAAAACCCTTTATCCTCTACCCTCTACCCTTATACCCTTAAACCCTATACCCTCTACCCTAAACCCTTAAACCCTCTACCCTCTACTTTTAACCCTATACCCTCTATCTCTCTCCCACAAACCCTATACCCTCTACCCTAAACCCTTAAACCCTCTACTCTCTACTCTTAACCCTATACCCTCTATCTCTCTCCCACTCCCTCCCTCTCTCTCTCTCTCTCAAGTCTCTCCCTCCTACCCTCTCCCTCTCTTAGGTCCCTCTCTCTCTCTCTCACTCCTCCTATCTAGAGCTCCCTCTACCCTCTACCCTTAACCCTTAAACCCTCTACCCTCATCTCTCTCCTCCCTCCCTTTCTCTCAATTCTCTCCCTCCTACCCCTCTCCCTCTCTCCCCTCTACTCTTAACCCTTAAACCCTAAACCCTTGCCTCTACCCTTAAGCCTTAAACCCTTAAAACCTTAAACCCTCTACCCTCTACCCTTTACAATCTACCCTTAACCCTTAACCTTTAAACCTTAAAACCCTCTATCCTCTACCCTCTAGACACTTACACCCTTAAACCCTATACCCTCTACCCTTAACCCTTAACCCTTAAAACCTTAATCCTTAAACCCACTACCCTCTACTATTAACCCTATACTATATGTCTCTCTCCCACTCCCTCCCTCTCTCTCTCTCTCAAGTCTCTCCCTCCTACCCTCTCCCTCTCTCAGGTCTCTCTCTCACTCACTCAAGTTCATTCTATCTCGAACTCCCCTCTACCCTCTACCCTTAACCCTTAAACCCTCTACCCTCTACTATTAACCCTATACTATATGTCTCTCTCCCACTCCCTCCCTCTCTCTCTCAAGTCTCTCTCTCCTACCCCATCTCCCTCTCTCCCCTCTACCCTTAACCCTTAAACCCTAAACCCTCTACTGACCTTAAACCCTTAAACCATCTACCCTCTACCCTTAGCCTTAAACCTTAAAACCCTCTACCCTCTACCCTCTACCCTTACACCCTTAAACCCTATGCCCTCTACCTAAACCCTTAAACCCTCTACCACTGTAACCTTATGCCCTCTATCTCCACCCACTCCCTCCCTCTCTCTCTCAAGTCTCTCCCTCCTACCTACTCCCTCTCTAAGGTCTTTCTCTCTCACTCCTATCTACGATCTCCTCTACCCTCTACCTTAACCCTTAAACCCTAAATGGGTCTTAAACCCTCTACCCTCTATCTCTCCCACTCCCTCCCTCTCTCTCTCTCTCTCAAGTTTTTCCCTCCTACCCCCTCTTCCTCTCTCCCCTCTACTCTTAACCTTAAAACCTTAAACCTCTACCATCTACCCTTAATCCTTAAACTGTTAAAACCCTATATTCTCTCTGCCCTCTCTAGACCCTTACACCCACTAAGCCTATACCCTCTGTAACCCTTAGCAAAACTGTAACCCCTTGAAACCCTCTACCCTCTACTCTTAACCCTATACACTCTCTCTCTCTCTCTCTCTCTCTCTCTCTCTCTCTCTCTCTCTCTCTCTCTCAAGTCTCTCCCTCCTACCCTCTCCCTCTCAAATCTCTCTCTCTCACACTCACTCAAGTTGCATCTATATTAAGCTCCCCTCTACCCTCTACCCTTAACCCTTAAACCCTAAGAAAGTCTTAAACCCTCTACCCTCTATCTCTCTCCCACTCCCTCCCTCTCTCTCTCTCTCAAGTCTCTCCCTCCTACCCCATCTCCCTCTCTCCCCTCTACCCTTAACCCTTAAATCCTAAACCCTTGTACCCTCTGGTCGCGTCAATAAAAGGATATAAAAGTCATGGAAAATCCTAACCTGGGAATTGGACATTCTAACAGGTGACTAGAATCTTCTTATAGTCGTTCATTTACATTGTCAAACCAAGGATCGTATACTTGAAATGGAGCAGCACTGTATATGCACTAAGAACCAATCTCAGTCACAATTTACCATAAATAAATGCGTGAAAGGAATTCTACTTATGCTATAGGAATGTAATGTGAAGCCTTCTGAACTTAATCAAAGCATAAATCATGACAACTATGACTAAGGAACAAAGTATGAACTAGCCT
This sequence comes from Sequoia sempervirens, assembly GCA_007258455.2. Taxonomy (NCBI): domain Eukaryota; kingdom Viridiplantae; phylum Streptophyta; class Pinopsida; order Cupressales; family Cupressaceae; genus Sequoia; species Sequoia sempervirens. Next base: position 120,064 of record VDFB02285721.1, on the reverse strand, counting down.
TATGCTGTAGGAACAAACACAGGGATGGATTCTCGATGCTGCAGGAACAATATAAGACTGATTTTGCACTGAAACTTTCAAGAATGAAATCTAACTTATAATCAATAAGAAATAAACAACTAACTAACTAAATAACTATGGATACTTACTAAGTGGGCCCCCTTAGCAAGCATCAACTAGTTATGCAAGAATTGAACTCAAAACTTCATCAGCTTTTATTCATAAACTTGGAACCATATACACTGTTCTACTTATCAGAAAACTAACACAAAACTTTGATTCTTATTATAATACTAGCTCTTACATGATATTCTATGCTTGCTCACTCGCGCAGGAGGAACACTTATTTGTATCAGAAAAGAAACTAACTACCTAACTCATAACAGAGAAAGACGTGGACATAAATACATCCTGAAACCGAGGAACAGACTTCTCATAAATGAAATCATTTCTATTCAACACGATTCAGAGAGAATTTAGCATTCCACTCTTCCCAGATTAATGAACATTTAGATTTCCTCCCAACGACCCGGTCAGTGAGTCTTCGCTGGAACAACTTCCTCGATGTCGTGCTGGAAATTGACTTTACTGCAAGGCTAAAATCTGCTACGCTTGACTCGTTCATGCTTCCTTCAACAACCTGCAATACACAAGGTGACAAAAGTGAAAGAAAGAACTCATGGAAAACAACACGATACACATTCATTAATCACATATTAAATCTATTTCATTATTCAAAAACCATATGCATTATATCAGTCATTCGAGAGGTCAAATAGGGTAATTAATACAGACACATGGAGATGTTAATCTATAGGAATATAGGAATGTATTGCTATAGGATACTACCCAATTTCAGATAAAAAGTCTTTAATCAAAGAGTTAAAACAACCATTCGTAATAAGAGTAAGGATATTAAAAATACATCATAATACTCAAATTATGGGCATATTTTGAGCTCATCATTTGCCCCCTACTTATCCTAATGATGGTCCTCTAGCATTAAGCTTCCTGGTTGTTTCTCTTAAATCCATAGGAGTAGCATGGCCTTGTAGTGAAGTTCCAAATTTATAGTAGAAATCCCAAAAAATTTGTTGTCTCTCATATCTGCGGGTTTTTGTATCCTCATTAACATCTATAGCCCGATAAGGATAAAGTGGCCACATCAAAACCGGAGGTCGAAATGTTATTGGTAACCATAACTCAAACCTCTTTTGAAGAATAAGCTGCATGTACTTCTCTGTCCTTCTAAGGGCTGCTTTATAGTTTAGAGGGCTATGAGGCTCAGATTTCTTCAGACCAACAGTCAATTTCTCCCATCTTGTCTCAATTCTGGAAGATGAAAGCTTCAAAAACAGATATGGTTGGTCTTTGAATTCATCATACACTTACTTCTTGATATCAAATATTTTTATTCTTTCTATTTGATCATTGAACCCATACGCAACAGTAAGCCAATTTTTTAGCATTGTGTAGGGATATGAACTTTCAGGTCGCAGTGGGAGAGGTTCATTCCTTTTAGCCTCTTCATAGGCATCCAATTGTCTGCCATAATTAGTTTCATTGGCTGCCCAAGACATGAGTGACCTCAAATGAATATCACTAATGTAAAGAAGTGGATTCCACTGTGTTTCAGAGGGAATTATCAAACCATGCAAATAAAATTCACATAAATAATTCTCCAACCAACTAGGGGCTACTTGGTATGCATTATAAAATTCCTTGGCTATATGAATAACAGGATCTAAATTCCTTAAAATTCTCATTAATTGAAACCAAAGAAATTGCTCTTTTAGGCACATAGCATATACCCTAGGCGGTGGTCTACATTCCACAATTTTACCAGTTATTTTCATCATTTCATCCATTTTCTCTTTCATTTCCTGGATTTCTTGTTTTTGTCTTTCAATTTCTCTTTTCAATTTCTTCTTCTCTTCTTCCTAAAGACTTTGCTAAATTTCAGTCTTGGCTAAATGGTGGAAACTCAGGGTTTGAAATGTGACCGGCCTCCATGTGGTCCTAAGGTATTCCAAAAATTCAATCAACAATGTTCTTTTATAAACAACCATTGCTTAACAAGTTGCAGGGGGTAATGGGGTGTCATTGGACACTTCTAATTGTTCAGGTTGTTCTTCCTCTTACTGTAGGAAGGATTCCTGTTGCTATGCAGGAAGAGATTGTGCTTCTTCTAAAAATTTCCTAGCTACTTTAGCCAAGTCATCAAGACTTGGCATCCCCCTCTCATTACCAATACCATGTTTTGCTTCCTCAGGAATACCAGAGGGACCTTGTGAAGCATTCTCAGATACATTATAAGAAACATCATGACGAAATTCTTCAGATTCCTCAGAAATTACTATAATTTCAGGTTGAGTAGAGGTTGAGGTGGCTTTACATTGTTTCCTTGCTGAAACTCTTTTTGGAAATGTTGCAGTTGCAGGAGGCACTCTCGTGGCTTTCCACTTTCTAACTTTCCTAGAGGATTCAGAATCAACAGAAGAAGATGATGGTGAAACTGTAGTGGCGACAGGCGTTGCTGCAAGAGAAGCTGCTATAGGGGAAGTTGCTGTAGGAAAGAGTGGAGTAGAGTGTTTTTGCTTTTGAGCATGAGGTTCAGAATTTGGGGCTTGTTCTGCCCTAGAGGATTCTTCAACCTTCATTTTCCCTTTTTCTTTTCTAACAACAGACCTGGTTTTTACTTGGGTAGAGGGCTCTGGTGTGGAGGCTGCAGGACTATGTGTTGCAGGAGTAGATGATTCTTGATTTGCTTCACTAATTATAGATTCTACTCTCTGTTTCTTTTTCTTACGTTGTACAAGGAGTGCTCTAGGAGGCTCTGGAAGTTGCAGACCCTTTTGGGAAACAAATTCTTGCCAAGAAAGGGGTGATACATCCCTCAGGGAACGCTCGATCAAGAGTTTAATGAGGGCATGATGGGTGACAGAGTTGTCCTTACCCCTCTGGGTTTCATGGGCACAATGTTTCAAAAGGTTTAACAAAAAATTTGGAACATTGACAGCTAAACCGTGCCTCATAATACTCAACAATTTAAAATGGTAGGAATGTAAATAGGAAAAGCATCCCTCACAAGTCAAGTATCTGATTATGAGGATGGCATATTCTGAGTATGGAAAAGGTAGTGACACTCGTTTGCATCCTTGTTTAGAAACCTCCAAGGGTCCATTTGTTGGTACTGTAAATTCAGCCCTAGCAGAGACAGCATCTGAAGAAAAAATTTCTCCTACCGTTGGAAGCCCAGTTACTTCTGCAATCCGTTCTTCTATTACAGCCACTATCAAACCCCACACTATAGCTTCTCCCTCTGAAAGAGTTCTTAAAAACTCATCTATTGCTTCCTCATTAAAGGAATCTAACCTCAAAAAATAATTCAACCAACCACAATTGTTGAATGCCTGAACCGTTTGAGGATTTTGAGTCAAGAGCTCATGAGCTACAAGCTCATGTCTTACTAACTGGCCACCCATATTCTCAAACTATCCCTGCTGAGATTCTTGAAACTCAACTTTTCTAAAAATTCAAAAAAAAACTTCTTCTTTCTTCTTCTTTCTGCTATGTCGTCACTTTTCCACTTTTCTTTACTTTTCCAAGAATGACTCAAAAGATAATTGCATGAAATGATTTTTAGGAACTACTCAAATCAAGCAGTTAATTGTTGTTTAGGATAAAAACACGCAGTCATATTTGGAAAGTACAATAAAATAAAAATATCTTATCAGTTGTGACAGTGACATAAGAAAAGGTTTGAAATGGATTATCCCCGCCCCCTACTAAAAATTTGGCATGTGTCCACACATGTGCGAAAAGGCAGGCGAAGAATAGGTAATAATGACTGATATGTACATAGTAATTAATGAATAAATGAAATAAATAAATGATGCGACAATAAAAGATATCACGTACCTTGTAATAAATGCTCATACATACTAGGAAAGATCACTGCTTCAGCATGAAATGACGGCTAGAAGCAAAATCATAAATGAGGGCAGTATGGTAGGATGGATAACGTGGAAGAAAAGGGAATGAATGGTGGTGATGGATGAAAAATGGAGAACGTGGCTTCCTTAAAAAGGAAACCTTTATTATGAGCATGCAACGTGGAATTTTAAAGAGATGCTAAAGGAGAAAGGTCGAAGCCTTTTGCTGCAGGAAGACCAGTGGTCGTATCCAAAACAAACTACTTCATAAATTCTTCCTTGGACGCTAGCTTATGATACAACCGAAGACGGTGTCCATTAACTAGTAGCTTGAATCGGACTAGAATTGTAGCTAATTGAACTAAACCATTATCAATCACATTTTTTATTTCATAAGGACCAAGCCATCTTGTGGTGAGTTTACCTTGATTTTCCTTGTACCTGGAGTCATAGAGTAGTGCCCAATCACCGGCAGAGAATTGCTTAATTCCTATATGGCGGTCATGCCATTTTTTCCTTTGTTGTTGGATAGCTTCAGTATGCTGCAGGGCAGCTTTCCTTATCTCATCCAATGCATTCAGTTGCAAGAGGCATTCCTTTTGGGATTCTAAAATATCAATGTTAAGCTGGAGAGCAGTCCTTAAGGTCTTACACTCAAACTCAATTGGCAACATGGCAGTCTTTCCATAGAGTAACTCAAAAGGAGTAAACCCTGTAGTTGTTTTCCATGTTGTTCTATAGGCCCAGACTGCTTCAAGAAGGCAGCTGCTCCAATCCTTTTTGTGTAATTGTACTATCTTGGTAAGGATTGCCTCAATTTATTTGTTGGTAACCTCTGCCTAACCATTCGCTTGAGTGTGATAGCGGCTAGACTTTTTGTGCCGGATCTTGTAATTAGTCATCAATGCAGTGATTAAGTTTGATGTAAACTGAGCTCCTTGATCAGTAACAAGTTCCCTTGGGACTCCAAACTGAGTAAAAATCTACTCATACAGGAACTCAACAACTTTATTGTCACGATCATGTGTCATTGTTTTCACTTCCACCCACTTGGTTACATAATTTGTACAAACCAAAATGTATGATTTCCCATTGGATGGAGGATCAATAGGCCCAACAAAATCCATGCCCCACTTGTCAAAGGGACTGACTACCACTTGAGGATATAGGGCCATTTCACCAGACCTTGTTGGTCTCCCCATGCGTTGACATCTGTCACATTTTCTGGTGTAGGCTGCAGCATCTTTGTGTAGTGTGGGCCAATAGTATCTAGTAGCAAGCACTTTCATAGATGTTCTCTTGGCTGCAAAGTGCCCACCACATGGCTCATCATGATAGGCATGCAAAATGTCATAGGTTTCATCTTCCCTAACACACCTTCTCATGACTTGATCAGGTCCTATGTAGAATAAACAGTTTGCAATCCATGAAAAGTTAAAACTTTTCTCTACCAACAATTGTCTTTCCTTTGGTGAGAAGTGAGCTAGGAGCTTGTTGGATGCTAAATAATTTGCAATATCTACATACCATGGGGTTTGAGCAGCAATTGAAAATAGATGTTCATCGGGAAATCTATCATCAAGAACCTCAGGGGTGGCAGGTGTAGTTGTTTGAAGCCTTGACAAGAAATTAGCCACCACATTAGCTCGGTCTGGCTTATCAATAACTGTGATATCAAATTCTTGCAACAATAGGAGCCATCTTGTTAATCTGCCAGATATGGTAGGCTTATTCATGAGATATCTTATTGCGGCATGATCTGTATGGACAAATATTTGGTAACCAGTGACATAATGTCAAAACTTGTTCAGGGCATACACAACTACTAGCAAATTCTTTCTCTATGACAGTATAGTTTAATTCAGGGCCTTGAAATTTTTTGCTAATGAAATATATGGCATGCTCTATGGAATTCTCTTTCTGTCCTAAAACTGCCCTTATGGCATAATTAGAAGCATCTATGTGTATATGAAATGGAAAACTCCACTTCGGTCCTTGAAAAACAGGTGCCTGAGTAAGTACATTCTTAAGCTGTAGGAAAGATTTGTCACAGGCCTTGGTCCAGTTAAATTTAGAATCCTTAGTCAATAAGGCATATAATGGACTGGTTATTTTACTGAAATCTTTGATAAATCTTCTATAATATCTAGATGTCCTAGGAAACTTCTAACATCCTTTTGTTTTATAGGTGTTGGCAAAGTTAGAATAACTTTTATTTTTGCAGGATCAACTTGAATTCCTGCTTGAGAGATATGATGGCCTAAAACAATTCCCTTTTGCATCATCATAAATCATTTCTCACTATTGAAAGACAAATTTTGCTCCTGGCATCTTTTCAACACTTTTTCCAAATTGGCTAATGCATCTTCATAAGTAACTCCATAAGTAGTGAAGTCATCCATGTAGATCTCCATAAAATCATGAGAAATGTCAGCAAAAATACTGATCACTACCCTTTGAAATGTTGCAAGTGCATTACACAGTCCAAAAGGTAAGACAGAGTAGGAAAAAGTACCCCATGGACTGGTAAAATTTGTTTTGTCTTGATCCTCAGGGGCAATTCTAATTTGATTATACCCACTATATCCATCCAAAAAGGAGAAATACTTTTTACCAGATAATAAGTCTAGTACTTGGCCAACAAATGGCAGTGGAAAGTGATCATTTTTAGTTGTTGTGTTCAACTCCCTGTAGTCTACACAAACTCTCCATTTTCCACATTTTTTAGGGACAATCACCAATGGAGATACCCATTGACTATCTGAAATGGGGTAGATAAAGCCAACATCAAGCAATTTTTGGAGCTTTGTTTTAACTACTTCCATGAGTGTTGGGTTTATCCTTCTTTGAGGCTATCTAACAGGTAAATAGTCTTCCTTAATGTAGATCCTATGAGTACAGAGTTGAGGATCTATTCCCTTCATATCCCTATAGTCCCATGAAAAAGCTATGTGTTGATCTTGCAACATTATGACTAGGGCAGCTTGTTGAGATTGAGGTAGCTTATTATTGATGTTCAGACAGCGGTCTGGAGATACTTCTACTTGCTTGGTAAGATCATTCATGGAGGCTGCTGATAAAGGTGGTGTATGTATTTCATGTGGAAGCAAGTTGTGATAAACTATAGGATATTCAAGTGGTGGGCTCTCAGAATTCAGTTGCTGCAGGAAACACTACTGAGGACAGCTATCTGGAACAGATGGGCTACTCAGATCAGAGGTGGATTGCAAAATGTGTAAAATTAGGTCATCCTCACTCTGAAGTTGTGAAAATAGATTAGTTTGTAGCATCATTAGTTGAGCCAATGAATTGACCTCTTCAGTTTCCTCTCCTAAATCTGGCCAAATTGGTTGAGACAAGTTTGGCTGAGGCTGGGCAGGTGGATATAAATCCAATTTCTTTCTAGACTGACCATCAGAAATTATCATATCTCATGAGCGGCATCCTATAAAAGCATCAGTTGTGGCTAACCATGGTCTACTTAGGACGATAGGATATCCTCCCAAAGTTGCCTTAGTGGACAATATGGTAAAATCTGTTGGGTATTCCCAAGATTCAAGTTATGACAATGACATCTTCTACCACTCCATCAGGTGTTACTGTAGAACTATCAGCAAGCTGCAGGATGGTAGGTGTAGACTGAATGGTCAAAATATTCAAAGACTCCATAATATGCTTGGTCATTACATTGATGGCTGCACCAAAGTCAATCAAAACATTCTTTACTATCTGACCATTAATATTTATTTGTACCACAGGACTCCCAGGGTCAGTATATTTTGGAATGACTACCTTCTCTAACATAATATCTGCCAACTATCCTAAAACATGGATAGTTTGAGGATCATTTTTCTTTCTTCCTAGTTTCTTTAAATAGGCCTCCTTAATGGCTTTTCCATAAATTGGTACATCTTTAATGGCTTCAAAAAGAGGAATTTGAATGTGTACATTCTTTAGCTGATCCAAAATATCAAAGGTAGGCTCTTCCATAGACTTGGATGTAGTAATTTGAAATCTCTGAGAAAAAGGCAGTTTGGCCTGATGCTGCAGAACAGGCTCCTTAGAGACAGTATTTGATACAGGTATATGTTCTACAGGATCAGTAGGTTGCTCAGAGGAAGAATCTGGAATCTTGTAATTACAGGCGGTTGTGGAGCAGGAAGAGTGGTTCTAGGCTTGAGATGGATATCATGAATATTCAGGGCATAAGTTGGATACTGATTGGCTTCTGCAACATACATTGGTTGTTGTTGTTGTTGCTACTTATTATTATTAGGATTTGGTAATGGTTGAGCAGGCATAGGCGTTTGTTTTGGAGGGCCAATATTTGTTACAAGTGTTGCAGGAGATGGCATGAGGGCCAGAGGTTGTGGCTATTGAAACTGCAAGGATACAAGGGGTCGGTTATGCCATTGTTGAGAACCTCTCCATTGAGGATTCTGTTGCCAGTTACCTGGGGGTGGAATCCATTGTCCTTGTGGCTGCTACCAACGTCCTTGAGGAGATTGTCATTGAGGACTCTGATAGTTAGGTCAGTGTGGTTGAGAAGTATTCCAAGGTGGTGATGGGCCATATGTAGGTTGCCATTGGTTATTGTAATTAGAATAAGGATTACCAAAAGTCAAAGGGTCTTGAGGCATACCTTGTCTTTGAGCCCATGGTCTCCTTTCTGCAACGAAGAACACTTGATCATCATCACCTTCTACTATCTTAAAATTAGTAGGTAACTGCTTAGCCTCCAGGTTAGCCACCATCTTACATTTGCAGTCATGTTTCTTCTGTCTACAATGTGGACAGAACTCAGCCAAGATTGTTTTAGCTTCCTCATGTTTCTTCCGAGCTTGCATAGTATCCAACTGTGTAGCCATATTGTTTATGATATCCTGCTTGAAGTTAGACAGCAAATTTGTGATCTCCATCCGTGAAACTCCATTAGTAGAAGACTTTCCCACTATGGCTTGATGAGCTCTACCCTTCTTAACAATTGCTTGAGAGTAGTTGAGACATATTTTCTTTATATCATCCCAAGACACTTGAGTTATATCTCCTCCTCCCATCAGGTCTAGGGCGTCTATACAGGTGTCACTGATTCCTCTTAGAAAGTTTCTGAGATTCTTCATTGAGAGTATGGTCTGAATTCTTTTTCAGGGAGAACAAGAATCTTGAGATATAGTCTTCCAGACTTTCATCCTCCTTTTGTTGAATTATGAATATATCATCACCCTTACTACCACTCTTACAATATTCCTTGTATTTCTCAAGAAATTTTGTTTGCATGGCTACCCAACTATCAAAAATGCCCCTTCCCAAACTCATGAACCATCTAAGAGCTCCTTCTTTCAAAGTAGCAGGAAACTACTTCAGCCTGTGAGCATCTGAAGTGTAATCATAGCTGTGACAGAGGATGTCAAATTCAAACAAGAAAGTGTTTGGGTCCTCAGTAACTAGTCCACAGAACTTGGGAAGTAATGAAGAAGGGATATTTTTAAGGTTATCATTATCTTGCTGAGCAATGATGGGGAATTCAAAAGTAGGAGGTTGGTTAGGTGGATTTCGTGCCATATTTGCTTGATGGAGTATCAAAGCAAATGGGTTTTCTTCAAGTTCTTCGTTAGTTGGGTCAAATGGCAATTCAACAAACAAGTTTTCAGCAAATGGATTGATATCTTGGTCTCCTTCCTCAAATAGATTATAAGCTGGTTCAGAAATGAATGGAAGGTCAGGGAGGAATCTTCCCAAAGCGTCTCTTCTTCTATGCATGTAATAGAATTAATGGTGAATTGAAGGAATTTTGAAAATGCTTGAATAACAGACTAAACTACTGCTAACAATGACTATGACAGGTTCTTATTTTGACACCATCCCCAGCAACGGTGCCAAAAATGGTCATGTCAATAAAAGGATATAAAAGTCACAGAAAATCCTAACCTGGGAATTGGGTAGGTGACTAGCATCTTCTTTTGGGTGTTCATTTACATTGTCAAATCAGGGAACGTATACTTGAAATGGAGCAGCATTGTATGTGCACTAAGAACCAATTGCAGTCACAATTTACCATAAATAAATGCATGAAAGGAATTCTACTTATGCTACAGGAATGTAATGCGAATCCTTCTGAACTTAATCAAAGCAAAAATCATGACAACTATGACTAAGGAACAAACTATGAACTGGCCTTATGCTGCAGGAACAAACACAGGGATGGATTCTCGATGCTGTAGGAACAATATAAGACTGAGTTTGCACTGAAACTTTTAAGAATGAAATCTAGCTTATAATCAACAGGAAATAAACAACTAACTAACTAAATAACTACGGATACTTACTAAGTGGGCCCCCTTAGCAAGCATCAACTAGTTATGCAAGAATTGAACTCAAAACTTCATCAGCTTTTATTCATAAACTTAGAACCATATACACTATTCTGCTTATCAGAAAACTAACACAAAACTCTGATTCTTATTATAATACTAACTCTTACATGATATGTTATGCTTGCTCACTTGTGGAAGAGGAACACTTATTTGTATTAGAAAAACAACTAACTACCTAACTCATAACAGAGACATATGTGGACATAAATACATCCTGAAACCGAGGAACAGACTTCTCATAAATGAAAGCATATCCGTTCAACACGATTCAGAGAGAATTTAGCATTCCACTCTTCCCAGATTAATGATCATTTAGATTTCCTCCCAATGACCCAGTCAATGAGTCTTCCCTGTAACAACTTCCTCGATGTTGTGCTGGAAATGGACTTTACTGCAAGGCCGAGATTTGTTGCACTGGACTCGTTCATGCTTCCTTCAACAACGTACGATACACAAGGCAACAGAAGCGAAAGAAAGCACTCATGGAAAACAACACGATACACATTCATTAATCACATATTAAATCTATTTCATTATTCAAAAACCATATGCATTATATCAGTCATTTGGGAGGTTAAACAGGGTAATTAATACAGACACATGGAGATGTTAAGCTACAGGAATATAGGAATGTATTGCTACAGGATACTACCCAATTTTAGATAAAAAGTCTTTAATCAAAGAGTTAAAACAACCATTAGTAATAAGAGTAAGTATATTAAAAATACATCATAATACTCAAATTATTAGCATATTTTGAGCTCATCACCCTCTACCCTTAATCCTTAAACCTTTAAAACCTCTACCCTCTACCCTTAACCCTTAAACCTTAAAACTCTTTATCCTCTACCCTCTACCCTTACACCCTTAAACCCTATACCCTCTACCCTAAACCCTTAAACCCTCTACCCTCTACTCTTAACCCTATACTCTCTATCTCTCTCCCACTCCCTCCCTCTCTCTCTCAAGTCTCTCCCTCCTACCCTCTCCCTCTCTTATGTCTCTCTCTCGCACTCCTATCTTGAGCTCCCCTCTACCCTCTACCCTTAATCCTTAAACCCTAAACGGGTCTTAAAACCTATACCCTCTATCTCTCTCCCACTCCCTCCCTCTCTCTCTCTCTCAAGTTTCTCCCTCCTACCCCCTCTCCCTCTCTCCCCTCTACTCTTAACCCTTAAACCCTTAAACCCTCTACCCTCTACCCTTAATCCTTAAACCTTAAAACTCTATATTCTCTACCCTCTAGAACCTTACACCATTAAACCCTATACCCTCTACCCTTAACCCTTAAACCCTCTACTCTCTACTCTTAACCCTATACCCTCTATCTCTCTCCCACTCCCTCCCTCTCTCTCTCTCTCTCAAGTCTCTCCCTCCTACCCTCTCCTTCTCTCAGATCTCTCTCTCTCACACTCTGCAGAGTTCGCTTCTATAATTCCCCTCTACCCTCTGCCCCTTAACCGCCGACCTAAGTGGGTCTTAAACCCTCTGCTCTCTATCTCTCACTCCCTCCTCTCTCTCTCTCAGGGCTCTCCCTCCTGCCCCACATCTCCTCTCTCCCCTCCTACCCCTTAACCCCCAAGCCCTTGTACCCTCTGCCTTAAGCCTTAAACCTTAGGCCTCTGCCCTCTGCATAACCCATAAACCCCACTTAAGAGCCCTTTATCCTCTACTCTACCCTTACACTTGTAAACCCTACCCTCTACCCTAGCCCATAGGCCCTCTACCCCTCTGCTGCCCAACCCACATGCCTCTATCTCTCCTCTCCCTCCTTCTCTCTCAAGTCTCTCTCTCCCCTCCCTACGCTCTCCCCTCTCTTAGGTCTCGCTCTCTCACTCCTCCTCCTATCTTGAGCTCCCCTCTACCCTCTACCCCTTAACCCGACCCTCTACCTCTGCTCCTCTCCCTCCCACTCCATCCCTCTCTCTCAAGTCTCTCCCTCTCTCCTCACCCCTAACCCACTTAAGCCCTAAGCCCTTGCCCCTCTACCCTTTATCTCTCTCCCACTTCCCCCTCTCTCTCTCAAGTGTCTCCCTCCAAGACCCACTCTCTGTCTCTCAAGTCTCTCTCTCACTCACTCACTCCTTCTATCTCTAGATCCCCTCTACCCCCTACCCTTAAGCCTTAAACCCTTAAACCTTCTCTCTCACTCACGCACTCCTATCTTGAGCTCCCCTCTACCTGCTACACTTAACCATATACCCTTTATCTCTCTGCCACTCCCTCCTTATACCCCTATAATTCATTTTAACATGTAATTAAGATAACTAATAGAGATATAATGTTCTCAATATTTCTTCTTTATTGTGAGTTGCTATTCAATTCCAATGGAGACTTTAAAGAATATTAATGTGCTTTTCAAATATTCTAAAATTTCAAGAAGAATGAGGTGAGGAAAATTAAAAAAATTCTTATTTCTTCTCCACTTTAATATATAATATCAGACCAAAACATCCATGTGAAACCTCCACCAACTTCTTAAAATGGTTGTATTTTATGGTGGACTAAATCCACAAAATGCATGAAATAATTTGTATGCATCTATAATCATCATAGCTCATATGTTATGATGAACTTCAAACTCATTCATGTTGCCATAGATTTGGAGACTTAACCCTTCTTTCCACCTCTCTACCTGTTATAAGTTGCTAAGATGCCCTAGTAGAAGCATCCAACTAGTTCCTATATAAGTATATAATATCTTATTTATAATTATTTATAATATATAAGTATATAGTATATTATTTATAATTATTAATAATATGTATGATTTATATATTATTAATACCTATTATATAGATATAATTTATATTATAGAGATTAAAAAGTATATAATTATTATATATTATATAATTAATATTATATATTATAGCCGATATTGGCATGGTGTGTTGGTTTAAAGGTGGCATTGTTGTTCTCGCCACCAAGGTTCAAACCCTATTGGGGTGGTATTGTTGAGTGGTTGTATTCCGGTTCATAGCTCCGGTTCAAAAGTGTTTACCCCTTGAATAAAAAAAATATTATATATTATAAAATAAAACTATTAGAAAAATGGGGAAAAAACAAAATAAAATGGATTCATGGTAGGGGGTTCAAGCAGATGTCAGTTAAGAGTCCGCTCGAACCAGCCTACCATAGAATTTTTAATATTATTTTGAACAAGTTCGATCGAACATATTTTTTAAGTTCGATTGAACCACCCTTTTCCCCCCTTCTCCCTCTTGGGCACCAAAAATATCCAAAAGTTTGTACTTCGAAACTCTATTTGAGGATGAAAATTGAGGAGACTTCACAAACCCAATTGGTATCAGGTAGCCCTTAGAACGAGCTATCCAACAAATATAATTTTAATATGTTTTGGTTTTATTATCTATTTGTTTTTTTAGTTTTATTAAAAATAGGTTTTTCAATGAAAATGAAGCTCTTTGTTCTACACATGTGGAAAAATAGAAGATAATCAAAAACAATTTGAAAAATATGAGTGAACCAAATATTGGAGTCCTTGATCCAACAAAAAAAAATTGAATTTTGATACATACAAAAAAAGTTACGCGTTATACGATCGCGCTATGTCTGAATTGTAATTGGTTTGACTTTGAAACTTGATTAAAGAAAAAATATTCAATAAAAAACTATCTAACCAAGTGGAAGCACTAGATATCGAAGTTAAAAATCTAAATTCGAAAGAATTAGAATTTTATCCTTCATGGAAAAAAAGTTGTGTTATACGGTGAGCGTCACTTTTTAAAAATGTTGCTCTCTAAATAAAACTAGTTTTCGAGGGAGATGGAAAAAGAAGTACAATATGATTCCAAAAAAATTGAAAAAAAATATATGTAGAATCTATAGAAAGAATTTCACAAAGCTCTAGTTTGCATCATCTTCAAATTCCTCACGGTTTAGCCACTATAGGTTCCCAAAAGTGAAGATTTAGTTAAAAAATATATTTTATTGTCCAGTTTGGCCAAAAATTGTAAACCACTATTGTGGGATCACCCCATCGCAGATGTCCCAACCACTAGATGATCCTATGTTGCAAGTGCATACCCTAGCTTTATAACAAGCATAGCATGCTTATTAGTAAGTCGTCCAACAACAAAAACATCAAGCATCCCTAGTTGCACAGCAACAACAACAAGCATCCCTAGTAGCACAACAACAACAATAGCAAGCATCATTAGTAGCACAACAACAACAACAAGAAGCCCAACAAGCATCCCTAGCAACATAGCAACAACAATAGCAAGCCACCTTAGCAACACAACAACAATAGCAACAACAACAAGTAGCCTTAGCAGCCCAACAACAATAGCAAGCACAACAAGCAACTCTCGTATCCCAAAAATAGCAATAATCCCAATGGAAATCCTTACTAGCTCAATAGTACACCCAACAAATGCTTATGCAACAACAATAACAATAGTAGGTTTTATACATAAACCCCAACAGAATTTCATCAACCCAAACACATTAGGAACATACACACTATCACCACTATCATCTTCATAATATCCCACACCACCATACACACCCTATAACACTCCATCATATCAAACTCCCACTTATAATTCATCTACCATCCCACCATATACAACATATGTTCCTCCACCAAACCCGTAGGACGATGTGGCATCCCAAATCAAGTCACTAATGCAAAAAATGTAGGACAACAAATGGGCAAGACAAGGAAGCCCCATGCACAACAAAACTTATGTCCTTATCCATTCGACAAAAACATTGACATGGTACCTTTCCCTCCTAGTTTTGAGGTCCCTAAATGTGATAAGTACAAAGGGAGGGGAAATCATGTGGATCACATCAAGGAATTCAATGTCATGTGCATGGATGTGGCTTACAATGATTCCTACTTGATGTGCCTCTTCCCATGAAGTTTAATAGGTCCTGCCATGGATTGGTTCTCACAATTGCCTCCAAGTATCAAAAAATTTCAAGAAATTATTGATAAATTCATCGACTAATTCTCCTTCAACCTTGACATGGATGTGAGCTTAGAGGAGTTATATACACTTAAGAAAAATAAAGGAGAATCGTTCACTAATTTCTTGCAATGATGGAGGCAAAGAGATAGTAAAAGTGAGTGGCCCATTCTCGACGAACAAGTGGGTATTATCATAGAAAATTTTGATCCAAATCTATCCTTCCACTTGAAAATGTAGTGTATTACCACTTACGATGAACTTGTCTGTAGGGCCCTTTACATTGAGAGAGCCCTAATCTCACAGGGAAATACATAAGCATACAAAGAAAAATTCCCATCAACCAGTTTGAATGACAAGCCTCATGTTTGGGCTAAGAACAAGAACATGATGAATGATGGCGTGGTGGATGCTAAAGTGGTTATAAGTGCTCCTAGGCCAAACACCAACCAACCAACCATTACACAAATTGTACAACAAGCAACATCACTACTACAGAATAATCAAGTCAACAACACCAAAACTCAACAAAGACGAACTCCCAACTAGAAAAACTATCCTAAACGTAAATACACACAATTGTGGGAACATATTGAATCCATCATGAATAATACAGTCAAATTTTATCACGCTTCCCAATTTTGAGAACTACCAAGAACCATAAGATAAACCCCCTTGGTATAATGAAAAAGATTTTTGTGATTTTCACAAAATTAAGGGACATGAAACATCAAACTGTATGAGGCTCAAAAATATTATCCAAGATCTTATAGAAAATAAAGCTATATTGTTGAAGTACCAGCTAGCAACCAAGATCTCAAGATATACAAGAACCCTATGCTAGATCATAGCAAAGGGAATGACAGGAGAAAAGGGAAAACTTAAAATAATGTGCAGCATGTCTATTCTAATGTATTTTCCTCTTGTGACAATGTTGCCATTGTCATTACCATCAAAGGACCTAGCATGAAGTGTGGAGTCACCACACGATGTGGAAATATTACCATTTAAGGAGCTTCATCTCAACCTAGGGCACATCCTACTTTTCCAACATCAAACCCCAATAACTACAGTCTACTTGACCAACTAAAGAAGACCCCCGCCTAGATCTCTATCTTGGAACTATTGAGGCTATCTCCCACACATAGGTAAATCTTAGAGTAAGCTTTATTTGTGTCATCCATCCTTCAAAATATTGATACTAATTATTTTAAAGCTATGGTATGGCATATCACTATCCCTCATCTTCTCACCTTCTTGGAACATGACCTACCATCGCAACCATCTCATAACTGTGATTTACACCTTAAGGGAATTGTTCATAAAAATAAAGTTAAAATATTCTTAGCAGATGGAGGTGTTGGTCTAAACATTTATACCCTTCAATTGATCAAGAACTTGGGTTATTCAGAGGATGTTATTGAGAAAGCAAAGAGTACAAAAATCAAATCATATGATGATCAAGAGTAGGTATTGCAAGGCATTATCACCCTACCCATCCAAGTGGGACCCATCATTGCTAAGACCACATTCCAAGTATTAGACCTTGATCTCCCCTACAACATCTTGCTTGGTCAACCATGGATTCATTCCCTAAAAGTTGTAGCTTCAACCTATCATCAATGTGTAAAGTTCCCTTTTAAGGACAGAGAAGTTACCATCCATGGAGATCTTGAGCCTTTTTACTACTGCAAGAACCTTGAGGCCAATTTTTACAAAATTTCTCAAATCCCTAAAAATTAGGAAGGGCCTACACCCTCCTCCTCATTTCTTGACCCATCATCCCTTGCATCTACTTTAGAAACAAGAACACCCATTGTGCAAAACATTCCTAACATCAAAGCAGTGATCCAAGATGAAAGTTGTGGATATTATAAACTAATGAAGGAAACTTTTGTGTTGGTAGAGCTACCTCTTTCTCCAAAATCTCATGGTAAACATGTACCTATGAACAAAGTGACTGAAACATTAAAGCTTGCATCTACCACCTACACCAAATTGGGGGATTTGAACAACGAAGATATCAATGAGGAAGATGTCTCTAAACTGCTCTATCAAGATGATCGACCTATACCCATTCTTTCCATGGAAGATGACAATAAAAGATTGTAACTAATGAAGGGATGGGGGTACAACAAGAATGAGAATCTAGGAAAAAACGATAATGGTTTGCTAGAACCCATCGTTCCTAAGAAATTTCCAAAAAATATTGGATTAGGATGTACTACTAGCAAGGTAACCATTATTGGCAAAGGTACTTTTGCTAAATGGGTTGAGGCTTCCTCTTGGTTACCAACATCTTGTGATACTACCCTCAATTACTTCCCCCTCTATGTTGCTGAAATATTTCAAAATAACTCTCTATTCATGATACCCACAACAACTTTCACACAAAATGACCAAACCACTGCAATAATCCTAGAATACCCCCAACTCATTGGTTGGGACCAATGAGGACCACTGATTCTAGATTTATTTGAAAATGATGAAGCAATCTCAAAATTCATGGGACTTCATGACAACTTACCATGGCCAGATCACAAATATGGTTTTGATATAGAGCTTGACACACAGGCGTACTATGGGGATACAATTGAATCCTTCAGTCATAAAATGGATGACATGAAAGTAACATGCAGATCTTTGAGTGAAAACCACACTATGGCACTTTCTGATCCTAAAATAGTTAAAAGAAAGGACACATCCAAGGGTGAAAACCTCTCTGAGGTGCCCAAGGATGAGGGATTCAATCTTCCCCTTAGTGCAATGCACCCAAAAAAGTCAGCAATGCTAGTAGAGAAGGCTACTCCAGTAAATTTTAAAACAAAAGAAGTGCCCAAGATAACCTTTTATGTCGAATCCTTGTTAGATGAAGAATAGAAAAACCTAGTAGCACTCCTGAAAGAGTAAAAATCCAACTTTGTGTGATAATACACAAATATTTCAGGGCTTGATCCAGAAGTGGTTGTACATCATTTAGTAGTCTACTCTGAAGCCAAACCAGTGAAGCAGAAATTAAGAAAGATGCACCCTCAAATAGCCCTCTTGGTGAAACTTGAGTTACAAAAGCTTCTTGATGTCAAACTCATCTGACCAATTGATTATCTTGAGTGGGTTTCAAACATGGTACCAGTCTCAAAATCCACTGGGGGCATCATAATATGCATGAATTTCAAGGACTTAAACAAAGCATTCTCGAAAGATGATTTCCCTCTTCCTAACATTGACATCATCATTTATTTAATAGTTGGAAATGAAATGCTATCACTAATGGATGAATTTTTAGGCTATAATCAAATCATGATCGCCAAGGAGGATCAACACAAAACTGCATTCACTTGTCCATGGGGAATGTATTGTTGGAACATGATGTCATTTGGGTTAAAGAATGCATGAGCAACCTATCAA
>VDFB02285721.1:68906-101310 GCA_007258455.2 Sequoia sempervirens | reverse complement strand
TTGTAATGACTCTTTGAGCTCATCACGAAGAAGTAAACGCGATAACAATTGGGTTTTTTCAAGTGTATCAAGATGATTGAAATGATGATTGATCATTCCATTTACAAATTTAGTCATTGACCTCTTTATCTTATTATAAGGCTGGTTGGCATAATATTTTAGTTTCTGCATATCCATTTCAAGTAAATGATCTAAATTTCTATGAGAAATTTGTTTCCTCACCTTCTCAGCTAGTTTTATATGGTCATCCATACCAGTAGGAGGAAGTGATCCCGACCCCTCTCCAACATGCATTGTTTGAACTTGTGCCTCCTCCCTATCTTCAAGGACCATGCATTCATTTGATCCAATGTCTAGATTTGGATCGACTTGAGCATGAAAACTTCCTGCTTGTTGAGCCCTTCCTACATGTCACAAAATATTTTGCAAACAAAAGTGAGAGATGATGTTATATAAGTGAAGTTTATGTATGCAAGCAAACAAACTTCAATAAAACATGATGCTATAAGTGAGAGAAGTTTGTGTGCTAGTTTTATATGCTCATCCATACTAGTAGAAGGAAGTGATCTTGACCCCTCTCTAACAAGCATTGTTTGAACTTGGGTCTCCTCCCTAACTTCAAGGTCCATGTGTTCTTTAATGGATTCATTTGATCCAATATCTAGATTTGGCTCGACTCCAGCTTGAGGAATCCCTAGAGCATAAAACATAAAAATAATTTGAGAACATTGAAGTGATGAAAATAAAATAATTATTCCTTGGCACCATATAGCTTGAGTTTTGATGAATACATGTGTTAGTCTCTAGAAAACCTCACATTGCATTGGCTTTAAGTATAATTTAAGTTCTAATTTTCAAATAATTCTAGAGCTTAGAATTGGGCATTTATTAAAATATTTAAAAAATATTTTTTTAAAGGAACTATTGATCATTAGATTAAATTCAATGGGAGTTTAGAAAAATCTTAAGCTAATTAAATGTTGCAATGTAGATTGGATAGGGGATATTGATCACCAAATATCAACATTAGAATGCCACTTCATTGTACATGAAGGTGTAATTTCATGAATAATTAAGAAAAAATAATGGTTTCTTTCAAAGTGAAAAGTTAGAATATATAGGAATTTGCAAAGCCATATAATAATTAACGTGGTTGAAAAAATTATGAAAATCAAAGTGGCATAGTGAGGGACACAAAATTTAAGGTTTCATTGGAGAACTAAGCATGTATTGAAGTACATTATCATTTTCTTCATGAACAAAGTAAAGAGAAAATTGTGTAGATGCAATACTCAACAATGATAATGTGATGACAAAAACATTAAACAAAGGTATTGGTAAAAGATAAGTGTAAGGTTTGTAGGGAAGGATTTAATGTACAATATTTTAGTTTAAGAGTACATTTTAAGTTGGGGTATTGTAAGTTGAAAAATGGTCATACATTAAACATTTCTAATTTTAATAAGAAAGCCAATGCAAAATGTATGCACATACAATTTTAAACACACACTTGAGAGTGAGAGAGAGAAGAAACAAGCATGTACCTTGTTTCTTTCTATGATAATTTTCCAAGTTTTGTTCACGCCTCTTATGTTCTTCAAAATTTTTTTTTTCGTTGAGACGCATTTTTTCTTTTTCTTTGTTGTCCCATTTTCTTCTTCAACTTAAAGATGACTCAAAAGAAGTCCTCTACCAACTTATTTAAATTATCCTCCAAATTTTTCCTCGATTGATAAAAATGAAAAGTTGTCGAGCTCCAATATTTGCCTCCCTGATAAATGTGCAAAAACTTCTTCTCCAAAATCTACGCTCCAAGTGATATAAATGACAATTAATCTTGCAATTTGATATCTAGAATAATGAAAAATAAGCTTCTATTTATATGCATATCCAGGATGGGAAAAAAATTATTCTAGTGTACATGGAATAACTAGATCCTAGTTTAAATGAATCAAGTAGTAAACAAACAAGTTATTTCATTGTGGAGTTTGTTGTTATTTAATTCATAGGTATGCACAACATATCTAGTAATTTTAGAATTTTGTTAAAGTGTCAAAAATGTATATTAGAGGTATAATTTGAACTGAATTTTCTTAATTATATTTGAATTGAATTTCAAGTTACTTGTCAAAAATGTATATAATAGAGGTATAATTTGAATTAAATTTTCTTCATTATATTTGAATTGAATTTCAAGTTACTTGTCAAAAATGTATAATAGAGGTATGATTTGAATTGAATTTTCTTAATTATATTTGAATTGAATTTCAAGTTACTTGTCAAAAATATTATATCTTGTTCTCAACTCAATGGTTCATGTTGCTTAAGTCATTTAAAAAAACATATTTATTGTGATCAACATGAATGAACTTAATTATAAAGTGACATTTATTTCCTTAAAATTCTACTAGAGATCAAATGTATATTGAATATAAGGAAATGTAAGTTTGTATAAGAGATCATAAAATAAGAAAACATGTATGTGTATTGAATATTTAAAGAAAATACATACATATACTATGTGTAAACATGTTTAAACCATAAGTAAACACATGTACATACATGTAAAGGGATTCAATACATATAAGCATAACACATATTATAAGTAAAAAGGAAAATGTATGTATATATCATATAAGAAAATATATGTACATATCATATAAGCAAAATGTAAATTAAAGATCATCAAATGTCGAATACTAAAGATCAACAAATAAGCAAATGTATGTATATCATATAAGCAAATGTAAGTTAGAGATCATCAAATCTCAAATACTAAAGATCATCATGTATAAGAAAATTCATGTGGTAAAGATCAAAAATATAGTGTGCATGGCCTAATATGAATGTCTACTCTTAGTCGAATGGCCATCTGAATGAGAATGATCCTGCTCTGATGGATGTGTTGAGCCCTACAAATAAAAATGTGTACAGGATGTGTTAAATACATATAATTTATATTAAATAAATTTTATAAAAGTTATTTTTAAATGAACTTGTATTTTTAAATATCAATCTAGATCTATGCATACATAAATATTGCATGTACACATACACATGTGATTATATAAAAATAAAAAATTCACATGTCCACTAGCAACAGATTCATCCACAAAGTCACATTGATCATGCACACGATATGGACCAAGGCTAGGAGTGATATGAGGTATGTCCACCTATAACAATAAATATACATATATATATCAACTCACATGAATATCTAGTTAAAAAAAATTCAAAATAATGAAAAAATAATTGAAACATGCACATGCACACATACATGAATATCATATGATATCAGATGACCTAAGTCCTCTGAAACAATCGCCTCCACCTTATCCACCAAACGGTCAAGCGGTGAATCAACATCTGCATCCATCCGATCTATCCCATGTCGTGCCAGAAATGATGAATGTAGAGGACTATGAAGGTGAGATGGCATCAGCGATGATGAACCAGAACCAATCAACATATCAATAAAACCCATAGTCTGTGCAGCTGCCGAATGAACTGTAGGTTGATCCTGATGCACACTAGTGCTCAGCTGAGAGTGATGGGATCCTGGAACTAAATGACCTCTATGTATCAAATGATCTCTAACATGCTCTCTATTGATCCCATTGTTTGAAGCAATGTTGGAATATGCCTCCAACAGGTTCTCAACCAAACAATGTAGAGCCATGCGTGACATATCTCCTATAAGTGCATCAAGCTATGTAGGAGTAGGGATGCCGACCACTGTAAAAGGATCCATGGTGGTCCACTGTGCTAAAAATGGCGTGGATCAAGAATTTATGGACATCAAATACTGACCTACATGATCATCAGATATCCTAGTGGTGGTAGCCATAATGTCCCCTATAGTATCAATTGCTTCCTTTTGGGAAGCAATGACAACCTCATCTGCTATGGGGGCTAGAGCTAGGGTGAGAGTAGGAGACCTCTCAACAACCAATACCCTAAACACTGGGGGTGGTCTATCTGCTCGATGACAGGTGGGCCTATCAACAATCCTATCATGCCCCTGACCAACATATGGTGGAATTTCTAGGTAGTTAACTTTGAGGCCCAAATGGACCTCAACATACAACTGTTGAACAAAATACAATGGAATCTAGTCATTGTTTGGGTATAGACCATGTGCTGCGAGAAATCGTGGGTAGATCAATGAGGCCATAGCATGATCAACACATCTAGTGACCTGGAATCCCCTAACCTTACACACATTTTGATAAAATGGAAAACAAGTGGTTTTTATCATTTATTTGGTGACACTATCCTATATTTATTTAAGGGGAATGTCACCATGTACTTCTTGCATGCGGAAAAGAATAGTAGTAACTCTATTTGAGGAATATGGACTAGTCCTCTCAAGTTCATCTTTTAGTTTTTCTAGACTATGCAATATTAACATGCATGGTTCACTATATATCCTCGGGTTTGCACCCTGTGCTAATAAATCTCTCAATTTTTTAATCTCATTACTAGTATTTTCAAGCAAAGAATCTGGCGCAGGTGGAACATGATCTGCATTTTCCATGTTATATATACATATATACAATACACCTAAAAGAGCAATCAGACTTTGGTAAATAATATATCTAGATAAAGGGAATACAAATCTAAAATAGTTGTAATAATTCATCTACTCATCAATAATATTTTCATACCATTAACAATTTAAAAAGAATTGGAAGACAACTATAATCTATAACATAGCATCCTTAAATGGTTCAAATTTTAAATGAAATGATGAAAGAACGAATAAGAATACAAAGATTAGTATAAAATTATTTGAAAATAATTGGGGGTAAAAATATTTAATCTAATAGTTGTTAACATAAATGAACTTCAAAAAAGGATTATGTAAGTGAAAAAAAAGTTCTATTTCCTTCATTGAACCTAAATTTATCTAGTTAAGATATGTCTAAAATTAAGAATTCACACTAGAATATCAATATTCCATAAGAATCTCATAAAGAGGATGAATTTAATGGAAGATAATATAAAATCCTGCATATGAGGATGAATTTTATCATTACAATATGAGTGAATCATCTCAATTATATAGCCAAGAACATCAAAAAATTATAGATTGGAAAGCAAAATAATCAGACATTTATCATATTTTTATATGTATAAAGTTTAGATACCATCAAACTATTTAAACTTATAGATTTCATAAAGCTATAAATTGAATCATTAAAACTAATTTGTTAAGAATCAAATCTAATAAAGTTTGACTTCATATTGCATACTTGTTATAAATATCTCACTAATCCAACCATACATTTTATATATGTTAAAAAATATATAATTGTTATGCCCATAATTTTTCACTATATCTTGACGTGGATCTCCTTCAACTAGATCAATTAAAAATTATTTGTAATTTTGGAGGAAAATAGATTTAATATCATTAGAGTTGTCATGGAACTACCTCTCTTGATCAATGATAGATATTATCCACTCTCGAGAATGTAAATATGTTCGAGATAACTAAAAAATAACTTGTATCCCTTATATCCTTTCATCCAATGTAGCCTATCTCTTAATTGAGATCCTCTACCACAATTAAGTTCAAATGATCTTCTAAGTTTTATTTCAATGGAAGCAACCACTCATTGTAGAAAAGTTATTAGTAAGTGCTAAAGCCAAAACAAGTTTTTTTTTTCTATTTGGATCCATATTTTTTTTCCATTCTAGATCTCTTTCTAGCTATATTCTTATTATAAGATCATAGTAAGATAGTGCAATAGATTTAATCGCATCATTCCACAATGGTATCCACTTACCATTTTGATGAGGTCTAGGAACATCAACCAAAGGGATAATAGGGAAGCAAGGTTATCAATTTGATTGAGGTGGGAAGGGTTGAGCTTGAAGGATAGATTATTAGGTATGAGGAATAAGAAGTTTGAAAATTTTAAAGAATTGGGAGGTGATATGTGAGATAGGTTTAATAGAATCTACTTAAATAAAGTTGTTTTGTGGAGAGGGGACAATGGAAAGAGAAATAACTAAGTTTTAATCTATCAATACAACTAAGTTTCCCTTAGTTCACCATCTCTTTAGTTGGTTCAAGTGAAATAGTGATCAATATAAGAATATTTTTTGTCTAAAATGGGATCTAAACCCCTCATGGTATTTCTAGTTAGGATGTAGGAATTCAATTATTTTTTAGAGAGTTTATGAGAACTAAACCAACTTGTATCTTGGTTTTTTCCACCATATCATATTCACCTCCTTGTAGCCATTTAGTCATAGGGAGGGCATAAAAATCCATTCCGACAATTTAACTTGAGATGAGGAGTCATTAGGCATGTACAATAAAGAAAAAATGAATAGGTATTCCTTGGATTAGTAATTGTAAGCACTAAGCATAATTGTTGTTGGGATCCACTCCTCAATTGATAGATGATAAACTTAGCCAAGTATTGGGAAAGGTGGGTCAACCTTGCATCCTAATATTTTGATTTATTATTTTGTCCTCATATTAGGAAATGAGGCATCTCACTTTGTGTTGGTAGTTATTTGTCATTTGTTGAATGATTCAAGGGAGGTGTCTAAGATGTTCTAAATGCATATAATATTATTATAGCTTTATAAGATGAAACCCTCTTATGAAATTTAAGAGCATGACTATAGAATATTTACAATAAAGTATTGACCAACATTATGAAAAATCATAAGAAATATTTTAAGAAATAGCAACTGTGTCAAGGAAAAAGATGTGGACATTTACAAGAACTTTTTTTTAAGCAAAAGTGGGAGACCACTTATAATTTTATTTATATATAATATTTTACATATAGCTGGTTTAGGCGGACATACTGGCGGGAAAGAACCAGCAAGAAAACCCCAGTTGCAGTCCGAGTAACAAATTTTACAAAATATCAAAAAGACCAGTGAGGTCCTAGTACAAATGACCAATTGTCTGATTACAATGTTACAAAATCACATTGGTTGAATACATCAATACATATGCACATTCTCTTATGCACCCAAAATACCCAAAAGAAGACATCATACTAGATATACCTGTAACCTGAATACATAACACAATGGAGATTACAAAACCTTACTAAACATAAGATTGATAAGCTAGGAAGCCACTTTCAAAAAGATGCAGATTTTCCACCAACATGCTGAAAGCCATTAACCGAGCTTTCTTTTGTTTCCACTTGTTTACCTTTGTGTTGGCGATCATGCTCAAATGAAGGTTTTGATTTGTTTTAATATCAGGCACATAACGATAACAAATTTTTTTTTTGGATGAAGATGGAAGTTGCAAATCATTAATGCAAACATGACTTCTCAAGAAAGCAATGGCACGATATTTTCTTTTTAAATCATCAATCTCCTCCATGGAAATGGCAGATCTGTATCTATTTAGAACTTGGTAGAGATGTGAAGAAGTGTCATGCATTATGGATAATAACATGCCTTGGAATATGTGAACATAGGTCTCTTCTTATGAAACAAAACCTTCTTTAAATAATTAACATTGGAAATTAATACAGTTTGGCGAGCATATTGTATAATCACACTAGAAACCAACAATGGAAGATTGAGAGTCTCAACTAAGAATTCCACCTTATAGATAACATTCATACTAGAAGCCAACAACTAAAGACCAAATTTCATAAATAAAGTTCATGTGTTATATATATCATGCCTTTGAAATCCTTCTCCATCTAAATGCATCCATTCCAAGACCATTGGGAGGTGGGTATACAATATGAGCCAAGTATTAATTTCTAATGTTAATTATTGAAAGAAGGTATATAAATTATTCAAGCATCTTAATTCTCATACAAAGTTACATCTTAGTCAATTTCTCAATGTATGAGCTCCATATATTTGTAAATTTTTCTTAATATAAAAACATATTTTATTTCATTAAAATTAACCTATCTATTCCATGTTACAAAAGATGCTCTTATTTTAAATTATAAGTATATAATTCAAAATTAATTAGTAATTTTCAAGATAGAGTGCACATAATTTCTTTAGTTAAAATAAAATAATATTCTTATTTCCATGTGAGAGTTATGTAGAATGGTAGTTTGACATGTCTCGAAAATATTTCTTTCATATATACTAAATTTTTATCATTGTACATTATGAGTGAATCATCTCAATTATATATCCAAGCACATCAAAAATTTATAGAGTGGAAAGAAGAATAATCACACATTTATCATATTTTTGTAAGGTGTTCAAAAAGACTAAAAGTTTCCCTAGAAATAACTAATAAGGAATAAAAAAATGGAAAGTGTCTACCTCATTGTATGTTGACCTTTCCCATATAAAAAGATCATGGAAATGCCAAATGAGTTGATATAAGATTTTTTAAGAATGAAGGCACAAAATTCATAACACTAATCCTAAAAGCAACAAGAAAGGCAATGAATAAAATCTTCCTAGTTATTTTGAAAGAAACTTTAAAAGGTTCTAAATACCCTTCACACCCCTTTCTAAATGAAGATAAAATAAATAAGTTACCAAATATTTCTTAGAGTTTAAGGTGGCGATTTTAATATGATTTGAGAATAAATAAGATAAATTAGATGAAATCAAGTTTTGTTGTAAAGGTGATGAATTTTGGGGGAATAAGATGAAAATAATTTTGAACCTAGTTGATTCATTAAATGGCAATAAGATAGATTTTAAAGGGGCTTTATTTAAAATATGTAATAGTTAGATATGTACTAATACATTATATTCTCTATTAGATAGTTATTTCTTTCATAAACATTTCTTACAATCTTATAATTTATTAATAATAGTGATGTGTGCATCCCTAGACACTCTTTGATAACCACATTATTAATGTTTCTATTTTTACTAGAGGATACTCTAATTGAAAAGGATGTAAAGAGGAAGGGTTAGTTAACCTTGATATTAATGCAATGAAAGGTGGGATTATCTTGATGGTATCAAAGTTATCTTAAAGATATATTGAAGGTTTTTCTTCTATGCCTGAACATATTTAGTGAAATATAATGAATATGTGTTATCCTAGAAAAATATGTATAGCATTAAGGATAAAATTTAGACTTTAAGTTGAAATAAAATGTCAAATATTTAGAATAAAAATGGTGGGGATGGAATACAAGCTTCAAGAATCTCCTTGTAATAATTAATTGCAATAATAAATGATTAAAACTAAACACAAATGGATATGCCACCAATAATTTTTAGATAAAATGACTAAAATTAGAGCCAAGATATCTTAGTTCAAGTATCAGGATAAAGGTATCAAATTCTTATTCAATGTAAACATAGCCGAGTTTGATAGATAAAAAGTTGGCCCCATTAATACTAGGGGAGCATTGTCTAATGAGATTAAGTTGACACTATTCAATTTTTAGAAGTTAGAACCCTAACATTTATATGAGGCTTGTAAAATAGAACCTTATTAGGAAGAGTAGGAGAGGAGAAATGAACCCATAATAATTATACTTATACAAATAAAAATAATAATAATGTTTAACCATTTCAAAATGTTAAATTTGTTTCACTATGATGATCAATAGCTAATTTGTACAAGGAGGCCACAATTTATAGGGAAATGAAGACTACATAAGAGGATAATTTATAACATAGTAGCTTGGTTGTAGTTGTTTCTTTAGCATTAACTATTTTCTCTTTTTTCTTTTGTTGTTGAATATTTTATTTGATCTCTTAAAACTTATCAATGGTACTTGATCTTCATAATGATTATTTTCTTCTTTTTCAATTATTATCATCTTAGAAGGAATACCATTTCAATTTAGAGCAGGGAGAAATGTATTTTTCTTTTAAAGTATTTAAAATATTATATTTATTTGATGGTTCCTTCTTAACCTCTTCCACTCCTTGGAAAAAATTATCCAACCACTTGAATCTCCTTATATTAATCAATTTACTTCTATGATTTATGTATGTGTTTTTAGTGATTTACTCTTTATCCTTTCAATTTATTCATGATATACTTTAATATAGTTATATGTTCAAGTATATAATAGTTTTTCATAATTGGATATGCCTTAAGAAACTCTTTAAACATGAAATTATTTGATGAGGGAAGATATAAATTAATGTTATTCTTTCTTACTTACCTCATGCTCATCCATATTTTTTGTCCATAAATATCTCAAATCAAATTGGATTTTGCAAAGAGGATAGCTATATTTTAAATATTCGCTCTTAGTCAAAGTCATTTATTTCTTTGTACAAATTTAAAATTGATTTACAAAATTTAATTTTAATAGTTTTAAATTTATATATGAAGAATAGTTTTAAATATATATATATAGTAAAGTGGACATATTTTTATATTTTCCTAATACTAGAAAATTTAATAATACCTTCATTCCTTCTAATCCTAATAGAACTATTTTATTATACATTTCATTCAAACAATCTAGTTTCTTTCCTCTAAATTTATTCTTCGATTCATACATTTAGTTCACCAACCATTTTTGGAGTAATGTCATAAGACTCAAAGGCAAAATATGAAGAATTTTATCCAAGTTTCCATTGTATGCACCCTAGAAACTTTATATCATGAACTATTTGATATAATTTCTCAAATAAATTTGTTAATGAACTGTTTGATATAATGCCTCAAATAAATTTCCAATAGTTTTTGATGGAGTATGATAGAAATAGTGTTTTTGATATAATGCCTGAAATAAATTTCCAATAGTGTTTTTGATATAATGCCTCAAATAAATTTGTTAATGAACCGTTTGATATAAGGTGCATACAATGGAAACACTATTTCTATCATACTCCATCAAAAATTACCATGAATTGTTTAATATAATGCCTTAAATAAATTTGTTAATGAATTGTTTGATATAGGGTGCATACAATGGAAACACTATTTCTATCATACTCCATAAAAAATTACCATGAACTGTTTGATATAATGCCTCAAATAAATTGGAGGTGCCTTGGTAAAAATGTATGCAAAATGTGGAAGCATAGACAAGGCATGTTAATTTTTTTGATAGAGTAGAAATGTATCATAGAAATAGTGTATGTTGAAAATGATTTAGAAACTTTCAAACAAATGCAGTTTCAATTCAACAAATTTGAACAATTTCGCATTTAGGGTTTTGAAATTTAACAAACAAAAGCATTTTGAACTCTACAAAATTTGAATTTGAAAAACCTGGTGCTCGATATGCAAGTCGGGTTAATGAACTTTGGAGAGATGAAGTTGAGTTTGCGTTCACTGGAGAGATGAAGTCAGTTTGTTCGCCATTTGTAGATCACGGTCTCGGTTCGCCGCATGCACAAGCTCAGGGAAAGCAACTGGTAAAAAGTGAAAATGAAAATGTTTTTTTTTATGTCTTATTTAAGGGGGTTCGGTCGAACCCATGTTCGACCGAACCCCTTTAAATAAGATTTTATTTTTGTTTAGGGTTTGGGGGTTCGGTTGAACATATAATGTGGTTCGGTCAAACCATTGGGTTTGACCGAACCCACTAAGTTTGGGGAAAAGGAAAAAAATGAAATTTCCTTCCTCATAAAATTTGTAAACCACTATTGTGGTTTGACCCCCTTAAAAACAAAAACCAGAAGTCAGTGACATGTTAGCAATCAGATGAAATAAAAAAATTAAAAGACGTCAAAATTCAGTTTCTATTTTGTTTACTAGTAAATAGTGACATTGAAATCAATTACGTCACTGTTTCCATCAAATACATCACTATATTGCAAGTGCGTTGCTATATTGAAAAACTAGATGTGTTGCTCTACAATAAAAAAATGACATCAATAGTGTTGCCAAATCAAATGCATCACTAAAATAAAATTCATGCTGTGATTAAAAATAAGTTTACTGTCACTATTTCATTAAATGTGGTGAAAAAATTTAATAAGGAATTGCTAAATTAATTGTGCATCGCATTTTTCAAACTCAAGTGCATCATTGTATAGCGATGCATCCCAGATGCATCATTGAATCTAAAAACACAAGAAAATAGAAATCTAACAAGAAATTCATCATATTTGATTAGTATTTCCCTTCTTCTAGCACCAAAATATGATCAATGACATAGTATAAGTTCACTACACTTGATCCATACAAATTCAAAGCATATTTAATCCACTAAGCATCAATCCCAATAAGATATTCAATGTAAATAAAAACAAAGAAGCCATTAAAACTAGCATGCTAAAACACGAAAGCTTGAAAAACATCTATTCTAAGACATTGAAACCTATCCTATTGGGGGAGTGGTTGCGCATTGATGTGGAATGATGACCCTTTCCCAATCCCTTGGATAATGAGCTTGCTTCAATCAGTTTTATTGAAGAAAACTAATCAAACCGATGAGAGATGTGTTTGAAACATGATGAAAAACTATTTTAACATGATAAATGCTATGATGTTTGATGTAGATGTGTGCAAATTTATTCTAAATGTATGTAAGATTTAAAGATGCAAGTCCTAATTCCAAAATATGCTAAATGGATGCAACTAAGTTACCATGGAGGCCATTAATGGATTCTTTAAGCTACTATGATCAATATTTAAACTAAAAATGCTAAATATGGATGCAAATGAGAGTGATTTTAACAACATAAGTTTACTATTAAAAGATGGATCCCTATTCAATAGATGCAAGGTCTATTTATAGAATAGGCAAAAAGAAACCGATGGTAAATATTGAAAGAACCAATCAATGGTCAGGATGGAAAGAAGATGGAGGCATGGATCATGGATTCCCATCAAGGGTTGAAAATGCAAGTTGATATTTAATCAAGGGCACACAATAATGCAAAGAAACACACTTTCAAAAATTGCTCAAGAAGTTTGTTGCAAGGAAGAATATTCCTTTTTTTAAATTAGTGAAGATGGAAAGAATATTCCATGAGAATATTCTATTTTGGAGGAATGTGCAAAGGAGGAATATTCTCAAGGAATATTCCCTTGCAAGTGGGAGAGTTAGAATTAATTAATAATTTGAAAATTAAAACATAGTTTCAATTATGCAAATTACCTAGGGAATTTAGGATATCCATTAAATAATTAACTTATTTAATGAAAAGGGGTCAAAATGAAATTTAATTAAATAATTAAGATTATTTAATTAAATGAGAGAACTTAGAGTGTTAAAATTAAATATTTTGATTTATCCAATTTAACAGGATGAAAGGTTAACATGAAAGGGGGTGAATTAACCCAATTAGGTCAATTAGATTAATAGATGAAAAATGAGGTATTTAATTAAATAGCTAGGCTAATTTAATCAAACAAGAAAAAAGAGGATGAATTTTAGGATGAAACAGTGATAATATATTGGATTCGAGTGTGCATATCATTCATGACATTTTTAAGTGTCTACACATACATAATGTTTGAAACATTGATTCCAACTCTAATCACCTTATGCATCATGATCCCTTCTACAATTCACATCATGTGTATATTTTGTGGGGGCCATAATGCTTCTAAATATATGCTACCCAATACACTATGGTAGACACTACACTAGCTTATGGTTTAGTACTTTATATTTAAAACAACCCACTAATGAATGCTTCATTTTTTATAGCTACTTGCTAATGATTTTACGTGCAAGTACAAACTAATTTAATTAACCTCTTGCCTCATAAGTAAGTCCCAAAACTTTTCCTTTTAACACATTGCTAGACATGTCATAGAAGACACACAAACACAAAATTTTATAGTTCAAATGAGTCCCAACATGGGTTGTAGAATAACTACAAAAGTACACATCATGATTCAATTTGTGATTAAAATGTATGGAAAAATCTAGTTTATGCAATATCAAATTCTAGTAGAATTTTCTCATATGTCCCTAACATCATATCCAATATCAAGTTCTAGATCCCAATTACTATTTGTATCTACTTATATCAATGAAATAACACCAAAAGATTAAAAAATTACCACATCATTGAAATAATTAAGTAGTTCTATAATTCTCTAGTTTTCCAATCTCTTCTTTATATAAATTGTAGTCATATTCATTGTTTATTTATAAAATACATTTACCATTTTTTTATAGTATATAAAAGAAAGTTGTTATTTTTCTCTAGAAGTATGAGAGAAGAAAAAGAGTAGAAAAAGAACAAAACAATTTTTTTATATATATCTTGCATAGGGTATTGTACAATAATGAAAGAGCTAGATGTTGCATGGGAAAAGAAAAAACTTTTTTTTTGTTTTTCTAGGCACCTCCCATGCCAACCACAAAAAACTCCAACAATGTCTCTAGGCACTACCAAATCTAGACAACTAAGGCATACATCTTCTTGAAGATTAAAAGTACAAAGATAATTCCCACAATAAAAGTTAAAAACCAAGTGTTCAAGATAAAAGATATATGTGTGAGAACCATTTCATCCAGTGAGCCTAGATTGAACCCAAATAGAGCATATGCCATCTCTTAGGTTGATGGAGATTTATTATCTCATACTTGGAAGCAAAAAAAAAAAATTAGATCATTGAGTGTAACTTATAGTAAAATATATCCACATTAAAAATAAAGCTAATTACCCTAACCCTTTTTATCAATTTTGAAAAGCATGCTTCTAAAGTTTTTTTTTTTGACTCATTCGATTATTCTAGGGTAATTTGATTGATAGTGTAGTTTACATTTATTTACCATGGACTTAATTAAATAATTTATTTCTTCTTTTCATCTTGATAAACTTGATTGATCTTACTCCACCTTGGGTTTAGCCTTTAGGTTTTTAATTTTTAGTTTTACTTTTAGATCTAATTTTTTTATCATTTTATTTTTTCAATCAAATGTGAACCTTCTTTCAAGCTTTAAAAATCTTTTAGTGATTCACCTCAATTTTTGACGTTTTTTGTTTCCCCTATTTTGTTATATCATTCACAATGGATTTTGTTCCTCAATGCCTCAAACATCTTTACAAATTTTCACATGTTGCACAAAATCCTTCAAAATTTAAAGATTTACTTTTATCAAAAAGAGGGTGCTCCATGGTTTAGAGATGTATCGGGTTTGATATGTTAGTAATTTACATCTTTCCTCAAACTTATTTATACTTCTCCTTCTTTGTGAGAAGCCTATACTTCATGCATCCATGAGCTTTAAATAATCATAATTTTTGCATAACATTATAAAATCACACTTTTCTTAAGGGTGATGGCACTCCTCACGTAGCTCATAATAGTCTTATTGTGCCAATTTTGTGCAACCATTAAAATTTTAGTTTGTGTGATAGAGGGGATGTTGAGAGACAAATTCAACTAGATCACAACTTTCAAGGGAAGTATTTAGGCCTCCAATTTGTTGATAGTTCAATTCTATTAAGGGGGGTAACCCCATGTTGATTATCAATTGCAAAATGTTGTTTTGAGCTTATTATTGAGTGAGGACATGTTAATTGTGAGAAAATGAAAATTAGCATTATGTATATGTTTTCTTGATTAAGGGGAATATTTGGATTGCATGAAGCAATGATGAAGATTATAAGTTAATAGGATATGGTGAGGTGACAAAGAATGGAGATGACCATGGCTTTAAATATGGATTTAATGAGGTAGTATTAAAGCAACTAGTCATTAAAAAAAATATACCTATGTATAGTCAACACTCAATTTCGAGTAAACAAATGAAATAAGAAATATGTACACAAATAAAATCAAGGTTGCATCTTTAAGTAAACTAAGTGTTTGTATTATAGAAAATACTAACAAACATAGTGAAATATAATGACAAAAGAAGTGAAATTATAATACATGTGAAATAGATAGAAAATTATAATAGTACCTATATAGTGATTTTAGTGCAAATATGCCTTTTAAAATAATGTGAAAATATAATATTTTTTAACATTTTTTAAATTTGCAGTATAATAAGGCGCACAAGCCATAGAGATAATTGGCACATGATCTTATCCCTATAGTCTTGTGTTGAATCCCCTATAGCACAATGGAATGGCACCAAAGATAAAGGCTTACACATGACCACGAAGGAGTGACACTTAATAATTAAAGGCTAGCATGGAAAGTCAAGCATATGTGGCATAAGTATGAAGGAATACCAATTGAATAAGGGTACAAGAAAAGATGACAAAATGCTAGGAATAGATTTTGAGCGAAACTGTGGAAATAGATGAGAAGTGTGACACATGTTTAATGCATTAACATTACCTTATGAGGAATGGTATTGTGGTATAACACCAATATAGTAAACAAAAAGAGACAATGCAAGCATAAAATAAGAGCACGACATTGTTCAACTGAGTAATATTCAATGCATAGGCCATACAAATGAATTTCAAATGACAAAAACACAAAAAAAACCAACACTTTTGTAGATATAGAAAATATAGTGTAACAAACCTAAATCATGATGCAATATTCTAATAATGTTGCATAAGCATTAGGAACAAAAGCTAGTATTTAAAAAAAAGTTTGTGTAATGATGATATATCATGTGGGTTAATTAAGTATAAGTATCAAAACTTGACAATATAAGTGAGAAGCTGAAAAAAAAAAGATCGTGTAGAATATAAATCGTGCCAAGTAATACTAAAAGGTGTCAATGAATAGGGATTCAATAGTAGTCCTAAGTAACAATAGACAATTTGTGCAATACTAAATTTGTATGAGAAGTAATATATCTATCACGCCGAGTAAGAGATTGGTGCAACTAAAATACATATGTCATGGGAATTTGGTGACATGGTAGAGCTATAAAGAGAAGGTATGGGCCATGGATTCAAAGGTTGGTATCATTGTGGAAGCTTGGCATGGGTGTGAGATTCAAAGACACAAAAATTTAATTTATAGGCATCAGCATATGAAGTGGTCACATGTGTGTTTAGTATTTAAAATATAGAGATCATTTGGAGTGTTAAATAGTACATAAATGGTGCATTGAGAATGAGTCATCTAAACAAGTCAACATTTAGAGCATGTTATGTAAGAAAATCATGCGTGAGCACTTTTTACTTTATGATTTTTTAAATTTTAGTTTATATATTGTATGGTGAATGGGCATGTGGTAGTGAATATTGCTTGCAAGAGGAAGTTGGAACACGCATTCAATCCGAAAATGTTATTAGAATTGAGTGAAAATACATCAAGAAGATAAACCAATAGACAAATACTTACTTACCTAGATCAACTCAAGGGATCCTTAAAAGATTCAAAAGCAAAGTCTCATTCATTTCGGCTTAAACAACACACTCTAAGCTTTGACTTGTTTATGTGGTTCATCTGAAATCACACTAATAGGTGGGTCCTACTAAAGAAGCCAATGTGATTTCAAATGACCCACCTAAATAAGTCAAAGCTTAGAGTGATGTTTAAGCTTAAAATGTGTTGTTTCTAAGAATGCAATTATGAATCTTGTTGTACATAAAATAACATAACTCTTATGCATGTTTAAATATATTGAATGATAACTTATAACACCAATCTACTCTTAGATTGATTGTCATGATATGCTAAAGCCACAACTTCATTTTTATGGGTTTTTTTTTCAATAAGATAAATCAAATAAAGGTACTAATAAACTAGAAATCCTTCAATAAACCAAAAACTTATGGAAGGCTTGTGTGGAAACCATAAGAACATAATATGAAATTTCTGAATTTCATTCCAGATCAACTATTTGTTACAAAACCCTTTATATTCTAACTATTCCATACTTGTTCTGATCAAAATCTGCAATCTCAAAGTTGCCATAATGAGTCTCTCTGTGTTGAGTGACTTTAATATCAACAGAAGGGAAGATTCTAGCACGCTAGCAGAGATATATGGCTAGACACACAAATACTAAGTTAAGCACTCACACAAAATCATTAGAAGCTACCGAAAACGTAGAATTATATCATCATTTGCAATCACTACCCTGCACCAAAACCTACTCGATCTGGAGTCTTCCAACATTAAAAAACTAGGCCAAAATGTGGTTGCTAAGCTGCCTGCCCATGCCCATCCATCACATGAATTTTTATTCGCATGGATTTAAAATACAGTAAATACTCGTGATTTAAAAAATTCTAAGTGAGTTGCTTATCAGAATCTCTTTGGCTAGTAGAAGGATTTTTTTTAATGATGTGGATTTCAACAATTATATGCTATGCAAAAAGTAATTTTGTTTCTTATAAAGAATATTGCATGTTATGTAAAATTATTTTTGTCTATATTTTGGATTGCTGAGTTTTGGCTGTCTTCTGTTTGAGTCAAAAATTTGTGCTGCCAAAGTTTTTGTGGAGTTTGAGTTATCATGTTTAGTTGTATATGTGGGTGAAAGATGAAAAAACAATTTGTCTTTGTAAGCGTGTATAATTAAAGATCAAATGAAGGACATTTAAATGTGTATTAGAACATTCTATTGTGACCTCTTTCAACATATTTGGAGTAGGACTGATAAATCATTAAAAATTTAAAAAAAAAAGATTGAAAAGATGTGACACTGAGATAGGTAATGGAAAACAATAAAAATAAGATTTTAGATGCACTTGGAAAGAGTGGTTACCATTAGAAATGGACTCAAAAGTGTCCACACCAATTTTTAGCAAATTCTGATGCATGGCCTTAGTGTAACTTGGTGTTATGTCTAAGGGTATGATAGCCTGATGTTGTGGTTGTGGCTTGGTCTTTTGTGTCATAGAGACTTACAATTTTCAACAATATTCAGAATGATCTACTAATAATTTCTCTCTATAGACACATGTCAAAGTAAAGATCAAAAGATAGAGAAATTTGCAAAATAAGTTGATATTGAGCTTAAATGCAGTAAAAAGTGGAGACAAACAAAAAAATATGGCATCTACTGCATTGAATAATATTTTAAACTTATAGAAACTAGTAAGCTTCAACTGATCATGCTCACCATCTTCGTAATGTGAATAACTATATAACAATTCACCATTTTTTCTTCGTAAGGAACCGAAAGCCATGCTTGTAATTACACTAATGGAATCATGTCATGATGAAAAATATCTCACTTGAATCATCTACCAAAAAATAAATTACAAATCTTTTAATTTTTTAATTTTTTAAAATTATTTAAAAAATAATAATAATACAATATAATTATAAAAAATTAAGAAATAATAATGAATTTTGTAAAATAATATTACATTTTAATAGATTTGTTTATTTATAATTATTATATTTAATTATAAACAAAGAGAAATCAATAATTAAAAAATATTATTTATTAAAAATAATCTTACACAATCATAATAATATATAAATCAATCTTTTTATAAATATCTTTTATATAAAAAAGAAGAGCTTTCCAAAACTTTGTGATACTCATTCTCATATATTTAATTAAAAATAATTTGTTTTTTTGACACATATTACAATGAAAATATCAATGATAGGAAGATTTTTGAAGCAAAGGTAAAACTTTAGGGATTCATAGTTCCAAAAGATAATAGATGAAAACATCCATACATGAACAAAACATATATATCTCCATTTTATGTGGAAACACAACACTACAATCACAATAGAAAATCCCACTTCGTAACTTAGCCCCAATCCCATTGCCAACCAACGATCCATTACAACATCTCCATCTTTTTAGTAACTGTGTTATTTGATTTTCTTTGCTACCCAAACCAAAACTTAGTGTTCTATTTTCTAGGGGAGGTCCATGAAGATTTGGATTTCCTAAAAAAAAGAAGCCTCAAAAGTTGAAAACTATTTCCCTTGTGGTATTAACCCAGAAAGCATGTTGTTGTCCAAAGATTCAACACAACAAGGAATGAGAGATTTAATAGTTGGGAAGGAATCTTTCTTGACAACTTATTTTCTGAAAGATCTAGAGATTTCAAGCCATGACACCCAAGGATTTTGGAATTAAACCATTCAGATTATTTTCAGATATGTTGAGAGAAATTAAACCCTTAAGGAGTCCCACTTTTGGAGGAATATTACCTGACAACTTATTATATGATAGATCTATGAACTTGTTTGTTTTGATTATCTTTTGGTATGGAGTTCCCCTTCCCTTTATCCAAACCGTTACTTCATCAACAAAATTGAATGCACAATTTGTGGCAACATAAAAGAACTGCAATGATCTTAGAAATATTGTACATAAAAACTTTGTGAATTATTGACCAAAGCATATAACTTGCTAACATCTAGAGGAATACTTCCTGATAATTGGTTACCATGTAAATCTAGAATTTTAAGATTTTGCATTCTGAATAGCTGGGACAAAATTCTATGAGTAAACTTGTTAGAAGATAAATTGAGAATTTTCAAGTCTATCATCTTTTCAATCCATACAAGAATGCTACCTTTAAATTTATTATTTCCCAAATCAAATACTTGGGGATCCATGCAATTCACAATGGATGAAGGAATAATACCTTGCAACTTGTTGCCATTGTGATTTAGTGTGTGGATATGTCAAATTTCCCTCCTTTGGGATCTCCCTTTGCAAAATTTTTTGAGCCAAGTTTAAAACTGATAAATAAGAACACCTCCCAATTCTTGCAGGAATCTTACCAATCAACTTGTTCTTTGAGAAATCCAAAACATAAGAATATGGACTAGTACATATAGAACTTGGACTTTGTCTAGTCAAATTATTCCCTAACAATGATAGAGACTCTATTGTGCCAATTGTTGTAGGAATAGAGCCACTAAACTCATTATCCGATAAATCTAATATTTCTGAAACAAAATTAAGAGTAGGAAGAGAGCTATATAATCTATTCCCATGCAAGTTCACCATCCCAGAAGAATGGGATATATTGTGGGGAAAACAACCTTCTAGTTGATTGTTTGAAAGATTGAGTCTTACAAGACTAGGAAGATCCCACAACCATGAAGGAAGATTTCCCATGATATTGTTATCTGAAAGATCTAGCCCCTCCAACTGATAATACTGGGAAAAAAATGTAGGTAAGTTGTCTTCTATATTGCAAAACCCCAATCTAAGGTAATTTTGGTAGGCAAATCAAGGAACCCAACTTGTAGAGATGTTAATGAGAAGCTTATTTTAAAAAAAGTCCAAGTATACATGTGAGTTATTTTATTAAGTAGTCGAAGTGAAAAGTTGCCTCTTAATCCATTGGAAGGAAGTTACAATACTTCTAGACTAGCCAAATTTAAAATTGAATCTAGAATTGTTCTTGACAACTAGTTATGGCCTAGATAGAGCTCTCTTAATGTTGAAAGTTGACACAGAGATGGGGGAATATGACCACATAATCGGTTTTCATGAAGGTACAAATATCTAAGGGACAAAAAGCTGCCAAAATAGGATGGTATACTACCCTCCAAATTGTTAGCCCACAAAACCATGGCCTCAAGTTTTGAAAAGTTTGCAATAGAGGGGGGGGAGTGCTCCTCCTAAATTGAACCAAAGAAGACATAACATGACGAGTGAGGAATAATGGTTTAAAATGAAAGAAAGGTTTCCTTTCAAGTCAAAATTATAACTAAGCACAAGATTGCTCATTCTTGAATGCGGCATGAAATTGGAAGGGATGAAACCATTTAGATGACAATAGGCGATTTCAAGTGAAACCAAAGAGGAGGCATTCTTAAACCAAGAGGGTAGTTCAAATGGGAATGAATTATAGCCTATATGTAGATGTGATAAACATGTGAGGTTTGAGAGATCTGGAATATTACTTGATAGCTAACACTCATGTAGGTGAATTTGGGTAAGATTGGGAAGACCACTAAGGGCCTCACCCCAGTGACTAGATGCCATTGTCAGGTTCACTTCATCCATTCCTAAGAATTTTAGGCTTCTTATATTTTTGATCCATACATCAAACTTGCTACTACTTAGCACTTTTGGGTAGCTACTCTCAGCTGAAATATCCAAATGACGTAGGCTTGACATATTTCCCAACTCTAGAGGGACTTCACCACCAAATTTAGCCACTACCAAACTAAGAAATGTAAGTCTATATAATTTTGACAACTAGGGAGGAATAGAAATACATTGAAAGTTATTTCCATTGAGATCCAAATGTCGTAGATGTTGCAGATTAAGCAATGATGGAAAAAGCTCCCAACTCAACTGATGGATCTCTAGGTAATCATCATAAGGTTCATAATGGTCATTACTTAAATCAAGCTGGATGACAAGGGATGTATGATAATCATAGGAAACACCCTCCCATTGGTAATAGTTGAATCCCCACCAAGAGGATAAAGAGCGATATGAGGAAAGATTAAGACTAGCCTTGAAATCCAACAAGTAACTTATCTCATGTTGTGAACATGCTATTGAAAATGGGAAATGAATTATATGCAAATCAACAAAAATACAGAGCTCAGAGACATGTTAAAGGAAAGTGGATACATTGAATTCCTATTGTGCAATTTACAATCTTTTCCCCGGTGGGGTATAAATAAGGAG
This sequence comes from Sequoia sempervirens, assembly GCA_007258455.2. NCBI lineage: Eukaryota > Viridiplantae > Streptophyta > Pinopsida > Cupressales > Cupressaceae > Sequoia > Sequoia sempervirens. Next base: position 78,949 of record VDFB02285721.1, on the reverse strand, counting down.
ATATTTTATACTTTATTTCTAACCATTCATAAGGTAAAGGGAGAGGAAAGTTCATGGGAATTGCAGGAGCATGGAATTTTTTTTGATAATTTAAGCCTGATAAATTTTCTAACACTCGACTGACATTTGTTTTGCAACAACATATAAACATTTAGATGACTTTGAAACACTAGAAAGGTATTGTTAGATTATTCCACAGACATATTGACTTGGTAAGGCTAGAAGAATATTGTTGATTGTTTCACACATGTCAATTTTCTAAGATTACAAAAGTATTGTTAGATTATTCTACATGTATGTGATTTTGTAAGATTAGAAAAGTACTGTTAGATTATTCCATATGTATATTGATTTTGTAAGATTAGAAAAGTCCTATTGGCACAAGGTATATAGTTATGCATTGCAGTTTTGTCATTGATGTCAACACTGTATCCCGATACAAAGACTATGGTGCAGATCAATTTGGGTGTCTTGAGTATGTTTGAAGATGATTATGTAAAAAAATTTTGCAAGAAGGTTTGATCCAGTGAAGGAAATAATTATGAAAATTGACTAAGTGTCAATTTAGGTGATTCTATGTACAAGGGATCCAATATTTGGGTCTGCATTGGTTTGTTGATAAAGTTTTTTCTCTACACTTCTAACATGTAATTTTTTTGGTTGATAGAGGAACCCGATTCTAGAGTTTCATCTTGTTTTGGTTCCTAGTTTTGGATTTATGAGTAACAAAAGTTCGGCTTGGCAGTTTCAAACATTCTCAAGTTCAATACATATGATTTGGTGAGTCTGCACTTCTTCGTAGATTGGTTTTTGGCTATGAGGAATTTTGGAGATGTTGACAAGTGTTAGATGAGTGCATCTTCTAGTTGGCATAGATTTTGGTGGTTCGCACATCCAAATGTGGATGTACAGTTGGTGAATTTTTCTATTAGGTCATTACTAGTGCTGACCTAATGAATTGGATGCATTGCAAAGGTTGAGTATGTTATGATATATTATTTGGGTGTTATTTTAGGTCTGTGACTAAAAAATTTCAAATTGTTACAAGGTTTGAGCCTTGGCACAAAGCATGTGTGTAATGATCTTGAACCGACAAGCTACATTTTTTATATTACATCTAATTAGGCTGACCTAATTGATGATATAGGTGAAGTAGATATATAAGTTAGATATTTTTTGGTATTTTGATGATGATGAGATGTTATAAGAGTAAGTGGATGTGAATTGTGCAAATGTAGAGTAGAGTAGAGTGTTAATTCAGATTAGTATGAAGAGTTTTGAATCTGTATTTTGAGCTTCATTAGAATTGTATCTCTTGCATATGATAGATGCAATTACATCAGTTCAAATCTAGTTGTGAGCCATAATCTCTTCTATCTCAAGTTTATTTCTTAGTGTGTAGTGAGTCCTCTTGGATATTTAGTCCACCTATAGTGAGCACTTCTATACTATATTATAACCGATTACAATATATTGTGAGCTAATCCTCACCATGGTTTTTCCCATTTTGGGTTTTCCACATAAATTTTTTGGTGTTTATGTGTTATGTGATGATGTTGGATGTTTTAATTATTTCCATCATTACTAAAATTGAATATGATATGTGTTGAATGGTTAAATTTTTAATTGGTTCAAAAGAATACCGATTCACCCCCCTCCTCTTAGTATTCAGGGTGTTCAAAAATTGGTATCAGTTCTTGGTTCCTTGGGAGGAGCTTAACCACTTGGGGAAGATATTGGAGGTTGAAGACATGATGTAGAGAAAACTTCAATTATCAAAATTGACATAGGTGAAACAATGATCCATCACCAACAATGAAAAAAATGCAACAAACTTGATTCACTTGACAACTTTCATAAATTGATTCATCTCAAACAATGATTAAATGCATTCTAGACCAGATTGGAAACATTGCCATGGTACCCTAATGTGCATTCAACAAGGAAAACCCAACATAATGCATGATTTTCTTGGTATTTCAGTCTTCTTATAACATTTTCTATTGATTCCCAACCAATCATGTTCACACAAAGTATAGATCTTATCATACCCTTCATAATTGTTCCAAAGAATGTCCTACATTTCAATCCACCGAACTATTATTAATTAACAAAACAAATAATGAAGCTAATCAATTCAGTGAGATTGAAGATAACATAATTATAGACCTTTCCTTCAGTTTTTATCAAGATCCAACGATGGAAAATAAAGTTGACATTTTCCCCAAAATTGCAAACCCTAAGCAGGGTTTAGACTTGCCCTCACAAAAATGGTCATAACTTTTTCAAAACTTAATGAAATTTGATGAGACTTGAAGAAAATGAAATTAGATTCACATGGAAAAAAATCTAGTTGGTTTCAGATCAAAATATGGACTGTAAAATCTGTACCATAATGTTTTTCAGACTATAAATTTTGGCAAACTTTGTTAGAATAGGGCAACCTCACCAAAATAGGCATATCTCCCACAAAACTGAATAAAATTTAATGAGACCAAAAGAATTGTAAACTAGAAACAAATATATTTCTGTCCATGTATTATATTCTTTGATATGAGTCTGTATCAGGCTGTACAATGCACAACTTCAGCTTGAAAACAATGTAAGACTCAAAAAATGCACACAAAATTGAGGTTTTCATTCATCAAACTTCAAAACCATGTATCCAAAAATCCCCAATTCAAGTTTTGGAGGGTGTACTTATACATTTCCAACCAAGACCAACTATTTTCAACCACATTTTAATTATTTTGTTAACAAAACACCTTAATGACACTTTTTGACAAGTTGCTTAACTTTTTGACAACATTGTGCAACTTTTACAATTTTTGACCAATAAGCCTATAACTCTCCAAAATATATCAAAATGATCCCAAATGGTCATAAATGACCTTGTTAGACCAAACACATAAAAAAAAACATAAAACCAAAATTTGACCAAATTTGACCATATGGCTTGAAGGTGCCCTTGCACCATACTCCCAGTGAAGAGAAAATTTGAGGTCCACCTCAAATAGGAATATTCTTTCGTGTCTTCCAATTCCTTTGCATGTGTGAATTATTTAATTTTTCCTAGATCTCAAATGTATTTGTATCAATTGGTGTACTTGTGCGTTTTGGTTCATCAACATGCTTCTTGAGCCAAGTCCAACTTGGTACAATGTAGCCATGTGCTTTTGTTTTTGTTCTTGTTCTAGCTTGACCTTGAACTGCAATTGTAAACTTATTATATCTTTCATCCACTTTGTCTTTGTTACCTGCACATGAAACAAACATATTAAAGAAATCACATTCTTCTTCTTCATACTTTACTTCATCATCCACCTCATGTTGTTTGCCATACATTTTGTTCTCTTCATTATTCTCCAAAATATTTGGCTTCACCTCAACCTTACTCAGCCATTCATTTGCATTTTTGAATTGTTCATCCATTCTTCCATTCTCCTTGACATCAACATTCTCAACTCTCGATTCTTCTCTTGAGAACCATGCCATCTCCTTATCCTCCATGACTCTCTCCTATCTTTGGACTATACTTGAGTCCTCTACAACTTCTTTTGCTATCTCCTCCTCTTCTTCTTCTTCCTAAACATCACCCACTTCAACATCAATGCCACCATTACTTTCATTAATTTGAGAAAATTCAAAAGAAAATTCTTGCATTTATTTTTCAAACAACATGTTGCTTTCAAAATGTGTTACCTCATCCATTACCTCATTTGTCCTTGCCTCATATTGTTGTACTTTCTTCTTCCCACTTAACAACAAGCTTTTAATTCCTACGCACTTATCCTTCAAGGCTATTAATACATATTTCATCCCATTGTTTCACAACTCATATGTATTGTTTTTGATATTATACTTCGCTGCCTTGCTATGATGCTGCAACCTTCCAAACACAATGTGACATACATCCAAATGCATAATATAACAAACTATTTCATCCTTATAACTGCCTATATGAAACTCAACTTTGCATTGCTCATGTACAATTACTTGATCACTTGTTTGAAGCCAAGTCACTAAAGAGGGTGTGGGATGTGGTATTCTTTCCAAACCCAATTTATCTACCATATTTTCAAAAACAATATTATCCATGCAGATATCTGAGATCACAACTTGACAACATTTACCTTTAGACTTGTAGGTAGTTCATAATAAGCTTTCCTTTTCCATCTTGCTTGCTTTCTTGGCTTTCATTTCTTCCTCCCATATCATATTTTCCATTTATTCCTCACGTATCTTCTTTGTCACTTTGAAAAATCTATTTAATAATGAAGATTCCCTTTTCCCATTTTTTTCCTTATTAAGAGCCATCCTGAAATATCAAATCTCACTAAACCACATTAGCCAAAATAATAAATCATTTCCCAAATATCTTCTAGAGCTTTGATACCAATTTGATGTAGAGTAACCTTCACTTAGCAAAAATTGACATAGGTGAAGCAATGATCCATCAACGACAATGAAAAAAATGCAACAAACTTGATTCACTTGACAACTTTCATAAATTGATTCATCTCAAACAATGATTAAATGCATTCTAGACCAAATTGGAAACATTGCCATGGCAGCCTAATGTGCATTCAACAAGGAAAACCCAAAATTATGCATGAGTTTCTTTGTATTTTAGTATTCTTATAAAATGTTCTATTGATTCCCAACCAATCATGTTCACACAAAGTATAGATCTTATCAAACCCTTCATAACTATTCCAAAGAATGTCCTACATTTCAATGCACCAAACTGTCATTAAATAAATTTCACAAAAAAAATAATGAAATCAATCGCTTCAGTGAGATTGAAGATATCATAATTACATAATTTTCCTCCAATTTTTACCAAGATCCAATGGTGGAAAAGGAAGTTATGACATTTTTACCAAAGCTGCAAACTCTAAGCAGGGTTCAGACCCGCCCTCACAAAAATGGTCATAACTTATTCAAAACTTAATGAAATTTGATGAGAATTGAATAAAATGAAAGTAGATTCACATGGAAACAAAATAAAATTGGTTTTAGATCAAAATATGGACTTTAAAATCCATACCATAACATTTTTCAGACTATAAATTCTAGAAAACTTTGTTAGAATAGGGCAGCCTCACCAAAATAGGCATATCTCCCACAAAACTGAATGAAATTTGATGAGACAAAAATAATTGTAAACTAGAAAAAAATATATTTCCATCCATGTATTATATTCTTTGATATCAGGCCATACCAGGCCGTACAATACACAACTTCAGCCTAAAAACAATGTAAGACTCAAAAAATGCACACAAAATTGAGGTTTTCATTCATCAAACTTCAAAACAATGTATCCAAAAACACCCAATTCAAGTTTTGGAGGGTGTAATTATAAATTTCCAACCAAAAACAACTATTTTCAAACAAATTTTGATTATTTTGTTAATAAAACACCTTAATGACACTTTTTGATAAGTTGCTTGACAACTTTTTGACAACATTGTGCAACTTTTACAATTTTTGACCAATAAGCCTATAACTCTCCAAAATGGATCAAAATGATCCCAAATGGTCATAAATGACCTTATTAGACCAAAAAAATTAAAAAAAAACATAAAACCAAAATTTTACCAAATTTAACCATATGGCCTGAAGGTGCCCCTACACCAAGACATGGTTGTTAGAAGATTACCCACTCCTCCAGAAGAGATTCTTGTTGTTGGATATACAAAAGAAGATTGCATATTTGAAATGAATGGAGAAATAAAAGTTCCTCTTGAAGATCTTGAAAGAGTTGAAGGTGAAAATAGAAATCTAAAAGAAAATGTCAAAGAAGCATATGAATGCATCAAAAAATTGAGGAAGCAAATCAAGAAATTCAACAAAAGGTATAAGGAATTCAATGAAAAATTGAAGCAATAAAATGAAACAATGAATGGTATAAAGGTGAAAGTTGAAGAAATAAAAAGAGTTGAAGAATGTTTGAATGCAATGGTGAAAATAAATTCTGAGGAATGCACAAAGCTTGAACAAGAAGTTGTGAATCTATGATGCAGGTGCATCCAGTGGTGTAAGGGCAATCTTGCATCACCCAAAAATAGTTAAATTTCAATTTTCTCAGTTTTAGATGTTTTTACATTTTTGGATACTCTTTTTTTCATAATAAAATTCTCAATTTATGGTTTTTATTTTCTATTCCTGGGTTGAAAGATATTGCAGTTTTAGTTTCCCAGATTTGCACCTAAAAATCTTCTAAGTTAGATTTGAGGCACTTAGAGTTCCCAGAACAGCCCCAAAATTTTCTAAAATTGGTACATCAGATTTTGAGCGCATTATTGACTTCGAGACCTTTCCAATGATTTAAACGGTTCACGAATTGGAGTCCCGGATCAAAAGTTATGGCCCCGGGAAGTTGGCGCACTTTCTAGAAGATACAATTGCAAATGTTCTTTTGAAATTTGAACTTCAAGTTGTAATTTTTCGGTGCCAAACTGCCTAAACTCAAATTTGAATGTTGTTTTGGCTCCAAAACTAAAGAGGAGCTCTATTTATGGGCGGATTTCTAATTTTTGGGTAACTTTTTGGGGGACAAGCTCGCATATTGCGAAAGGGTGATTCTGTAGCTTTTTGTAACTTGCATGTGTTATAGAACTTGGGGATTTGAGATCCTCTGCATGTAAGAAGCTCCATTTTCTAAATAATAAAATTATTCTCTTGTTTGTGGGTTATTTTTCTAAGTCTCAGGTTGCACCCTCATCAAGTGGTATCAGAGCGGGTTTTCTTGAGCGTGTGGATAGATGCTTGATCGTGAGGGTGAGTTCGCCTGGAGGCGTAGTTTGTGGGTCGAGGTCAAGAAAGATTCCTCAAGGTAGATGCCTAGTAGGGCGTGGGTGGTGCCCGGAGGTGGTGGGGCGGCAAAAATGCTAGTGGAAGAGATGCACTAGAAGCCCTCCGAAGACAAATTGATACGTTACAAGAGCAGTTGAGAAGAGGGTTAAACCTGAGGGAGGAAAGTGAGGATGAAGGAGTGGAAGAAGGTTCAAATGTAGAGGGAGAGCGAAGCAATTGATCAAGACCAAATGTGAGCTAATAAAGACCTTTTGAAGATCGAGGAAAAGACCAGGAGTAGAAGTCCCGGTTATTAAAATCGAACAGGAAGAGTTGATCATTGAATCGATGAGCTAGAAGAATATTTTAGTATGAGGAAATAGAAGACCCCGGATGAGTTAAGTTTGCAAAAATGGCCGAAGGCCATGCTAGTATTTGGTGGAAGAGGTCCTAATTGGAAAGAATTAGAAAATATCACGGATGGGATGTAGAGAAATTAAAGAAGCAGTTTATACCAGTGGACTACAAGTTAGATTTGTTGAAGAAATTGCAAGGGTTGAAGCAAGGAAGTAGATTTGTGAAAGAATATATTGAATATTTTCACAAGATAATCATCAGAACAGGCCACACAGAGGCCAATAAGGAGAAGGTAGCCTGATATCTTAATGGGTTATGACTGAGCATTCATGAGGAGTTAAGCCTAGTCAGAATGACCACCATTGAGGATGTGTATTAGTTTGCTTTGAAGGTGGAAGAGAAGCTAAACAAAAGATTTATGGAAAGCAAAAAGGATGAGGAGGTCAAAGTGGAAGGGGCAATGGAAGACCTTCAAGAAGTCGAAATGATGATGAAAAGAAAGGTGAAGATGTGGGTACCAGCCGAAGCCAAAGGAATGACAACTTCTACCGCCCTTGTGATCAAAACAGTGGTGATCAAAGAAGTAGAGGACGAGGGAGATATGGACAAGGATTTGGAAGAGGTGGTTTCAAAGGAACGTGTTTCCAGTGTGGTGAAGAAGGGCATCGAGCCTATGAATGTCCACAACACCAAGGAAGGGAAAACAAAAGGCCAAAAGGTCATGGAAGGGTTGCACATGCAAATGAGGAGGCCCAATCTGAACATTCAGATGATGCTGAAAGGGGAGAAGCCCTAGTGATTAGGAGAGCCCTGGTGACTGAGGAAAAGGAACTAGAACAAAGGAAGAATCTGTTTCGCACAAGGTGCAAGTGTGAAAGAAAATGTTGTGATGTCATTATTGATGATGGGAGCACCAATAATCTGGTGTCAGAAGAGATGGTCACAAAGTTGAAGCTGAAGAGGGAAAGGCACCCACATCCGTATCAAATTTTTTGGTTGCAGAAAGACCACAAAGTTTTGGTCAATGAGCAGTGCCTAGTAAAGTTCAAGATCGGGAGCTACCATGATGAGGTACTCTATGATATCATCCCCATGGATGCACGCCACATGTTGTTGGGGAGGCCGTGGCAATTCAATAGGCGAGCTATACATGATGGCCATGCAAACACATATTCCTTGACAAAGGATGGGGTTTGTCACAAGTTGAAACCCCTGAAGGAGACTGAAGAAAAGGTATGCAGTAGTGCTAGAATTTGTTATGTAGATGGAAGAAAATTTTTAGAAGGTATGAAGCATGAGCGTGTGTTATGCATTGATTCCTAGAGTGAGTAAGGAGGATAATGAGAAGGTTCCAGAAGAAGTTTCTGGGATGTTGGATGAGTTTTAGGATATTGTTTTTGATAATGTACCTGAGGGTTTACCACCAATAAGGAAGATCAGTCATCAGATTGACTTGATTCCTGGAGCCAGTTTTCCAAATAAGACAACTCATAGAATAACTCTAGCAGAAAATGAGGAGTTGAACAAACAAGTTCAAGAGTTGTTGAGAAAGGGTTTGATACGGGAGAGTTTGAGTCCATGTGCAGTACCTGCAGTACTAGCACCAAAGAAGGATGGGGAGTGGAGGATGTGTATAGATTCTTGAGCCATAAACAAGATAACAATCAAGTACAGATTTCCCCTACCAAGGATGGATGACCTGATGGATTGTTTGAGTGGACCTCAGTACTTCACAAAGATTGATATGAAGAGTGGATATCACCAAATCCGGTTTGAGAGAGAGAGATGAATGGAAGACTACTTTCAGGGCCAAGGGCCTATCGGTGGTTAGTCATGCCTTTTGGGCTAACCAGTACCTTAGAAACACATTCATGCGGCTCATGAACGAGGTACTAAAAGAATTTCTAGGAAGTTTTGTTATTGTGTATTTAGATGATATTTTGATTTTTAGTAAGACGTTGGATGAGCATCTAATGCATATTTGGAGAGCCTTTGAGAATTTAAGAGAAGAGAAACTATTGATTAATCTGAAGAAGTGCAGTTTTGTGAAAAGGGAGTTAGTGTACTTGGGGTTTGTTGTCTCAGCAGAGGGTCTCAAGATGGACCCAGAGAAGGTGAAGGCTATTCTGGAATGGCCTACCCCAAGAACTGCTACCAAGGAGAGATCTTTCCATGGTTTGGCTAGTTTTTACAGAAAGTTCATTAGAAACTTCAGTAGTATTTGTGGACCCCTGACTGAAACAATGCGAGGGGATAGAAAAGAATTCAAGTGGAGCACTAGAGCAGCAAAGAGTTTTGAACTATTGAAGTAGAAGGTAATAGAGCAACCTATTCTAGCCCTCCCAGATTTCAACAAGGTGTTTCAGGTGGATTGTGATGCTAGTGGTTGTGCCATTGGAATAGTGTTAAGCCAAGAAGGTAAGCCCATTGCCTATTTCAGTGAAAATTTAAATGATGCAAAGAGAAAGTATTTTGTATATGATCAGGAATTTTATGTAATAGTTCAAGCATTAAAGAAATGGAGACATTATTTGTTGCCAAAGGAATTTGTTCTATATTCTGATCATCAGGCCTTGTAGTACCTAAATAGTTAGGGAAAATTAAATTAGAGGCATATGAAATGGGTAGAGTTTTTGCAGAGTTATACCTTTGTTTTGAAACATAGGAGTGGGAAGTCAAATAGGGTTGCAGATGCCTTAAGTAGGAGGCATACATTGATGACAAAGATGCAGATTGAAGTGGTTGGGTTCAATGAACTCAAGACACTGTATGCAGAAGATCCTAATTTTGCAGAGGCTTGGAAAGTTTGCAAGGAACCTGTTACAGTGGACAGGACAAGGTGGCTGGATTTCATAATCCAGGTTGGCATGTTATTTAAGGGAAGTCAA
>VDFB02285721.1:0-67443 GCA_007258455.2 Sequoia sempervirens | reverse complement strand
CTCCAAATTACCCTAGGTGTCTAATCGCGGAGGCATCTAGTGGTGCAAGGGCAATCTTGCATCACCCAAAAATAGCTAAATTTCAAGTTTCTTGGTTTTCATATTTTTTTACATTTTTGGGTACCCTTTTCGGCATAATGAAATTCCCAATTTACGGTTTTTATTTTCTGTTCATGGGTTGAAAGATATTGCAGTTTTAGTTTCCCAGATTTGCACTTGAAAATCTTCTGAGTTAGATTTGAGGCACTTAGAGTTCCTGGAACGGCCCCAAAATTTTTGAAAATTGGCATAGTAGATTTCAAGTGCATTATTGACTTCTAGACCTTTCCAACGGTTCAAACAGTTTGGAATCGGAGTCCCAGATCAAAAGTTATGGCCCCAGGAAGTTGGCACACTTTCTAGAAGATACAATTGCAAATGTTCTTTTGAAATTTGAACTTCAAGTTGTAATTTTTTGGCGCCAAATCACCTAAACTCAAATTTGAATGTTGTTTTGGCTCCAAAACTAAAGAGGAGCTCTATTTATGGGCGAGTTTCTAATTTTTGGGTAACTTTTTGGGGACAAGCTCACATATTGCAAAAGGGTGATTCTGTAGCTTTTTGTAACTTGCATGTGTTGTAGAACTTGGAGATTTGAGATCCTCTACATGTAAGAAGCTCCATTTTCTGAATAATAAAATTATTCCCTTGTTTGTGGGTTATTTTCTAAGTCTCGGGCTGTGCCCTCATCAATCTAGGATCAGATCTAGAAAAAGAAAGAAGTCATGAAGACAAATCCAAGATGATTTCTATAAAGCTTAATGGAATGATCTTGCAAATTAGAAAGGCTCCAAAGATAAAGAAGGATTAGGGTTTGAGATAGGTGAAAGTTCAAAGACAAATCATACAACTAATGTTGAAAATAAGATCAATGAACAAAAGAAGACTAACAACAAGAAGAACAATGGCAAGAAGATCCAGAATCAAAGAAATGAAGCTAGAAGACCACTAGTTAGACAACCAAATGCACAAAGGTACCAATTTTTAATGGTTTCTATCATTTTTGTACTTAATTTGGACATAAGGCTATGGAATGTAGAAGTAGAATGAATCAAAATGCTCAATCATTCTCTGGTCAATGCTTTACATGCAAGAGATTTGGTCATAGAGCTAGTGAATGCAGGAGTCAAATAATGAATGGCTATAAAAATGGTAGAATGGTTCAATATTTCAATGAATACTATTATACATGTAATAGATTTTGGCATAAAGCTAATCAATGCAGATCTAGAATGAATGGAAATAAGAATGGTCAAAAGAATGCTATATTCTACAATTACAGTAGGCCTGGACACATTTCTAAGTTTTGTAGAACCATAAATATGAAGAAGGATAATTAGATAAAGAAGAATAATCTAGCACAAAATATTTATTCGGTGTAGAAAAATAAGGAGAAAGAAAAGATCTAGAGAAAGAAGGAAGAGAAGAGACCGAGGTTAAGGATGAATCTATACTAGCATCTGGTGTAGATGTTTCCTATGGAAACTAAGTTGAGAGATTTGGCTCGGGGGGAGCTTTAATGGAAATATTTCATCCCTTGCCAAAGAAAATGGTGTTGATGCTTAAACAAAAGGATATGTGGTGTAGGTCAATATGTTTGATCTATTGGAGAAATTTTGAGTAGAAAATATCATCATGCAAAAGATTGTGGAGAATTTGAAGTTGACTATGTAGACATTTAGGGTTTTGACCAACCTTTTAGTTTATATTCAATGTGAATTAGGTCACGAAAAAAGGTTTATAAGTGATTACACTTAACAAAAATTTATTTGTAAACAAGCTTTCAAGCAAAGAAGAGCATACGAAGAGCAGAGCAACGCACTTGAAGTGATTGAGTCCTAGTGTGCACAAGCCCTAGTTAAAAAATTGAAGTGAAAGGTATTTATGAAATTTGTTGCCCTAATTTTTTAGAATTTTATTTGAAAGCTATTTAGATGCTTGTGTAATGGCTACACCAAGGGTTGTGAATTTTTCTAAGTGAACACAACCTAATTTTAAGAAGCATCCTAACAAATTCATCGAGTTTGATTTGGAAGGCGCTTTCTCAAGGGTTTTGTATGGAGTCCTCCATATAGAGGACATAATGATGTGTATTCACAATAAGCTTAAAGAGTATGATCAATCCAAGCTAGGAGATGTGTGGATAAATGAACTTACTAGTGATGACTTTGTGTTAAGTCAAAATATCAAAATCTAGTTGCAAAGGGGATCGACATCTAGCAAGGGTTTCCTAACTTTTTCCTTGACTATGCTTGGGTATGGATTGACTTGAGCCACATCCATTTGTATTGATAGATATGTCTAGATTGATTACAAAGGAGATGATTAGGGAAGTTACAAGGTTGTGTGCCACTGGACCCATTTTAGTACTCAAGTCTATTAAGAATAAGATTGTAATAGATCAAATAGGAGCAAAGTATGATAGGAGGGCTTTGACCATCAAAGACAATGAAACGTGTTGTGAAGTATGTCTCCATTATGATAGGTTACAAGTTGTATTTCTCCAAAAGGGACAACGTTATATCTGCCACCACCATTAACACTTCCTATGAAATGGTGAAGGGATATAATTATGACCTATGTGAATTACTAAGGTAGTAGCTCATGGAGAATCTATAGAAAACAAAGGATACCAAGTATCCCTTTAAGTATGGAGCTTTAATTGTGTTTTTGTTGTTTTAATTTTTGAAAGAACTCCCCAAAATGAAGAATGTAGTGTGGTTGAAAGGGAGACCTATTTCTCATGAAATTAAAGACTTCTTAAGAGGTCTAGGAGATGAAAAGGTATAGGAAGATGCCCTTGTGGATTTTTTTTTAGTTTGTCAAAAGAGGATGCAAGAGAGGGAGAGAATTCCCTGGAAGATGGTTGAGAAATATAAGGACATCATCTTCCTAGTTTCCAAAGATGAATGTATCAAACAAGAAATGGAGCCAAGAACTATATGGATCCCAAAAATGGGATATGAGATTACTGAGGATGAGATCATGGCATCTGTAGATTATATATTAAATAAACCTAAGGACACCACAAAAGGATGATATGGAACTTATGAAGAAAAATCAATGGAGGTCCATCTGGACCAAAGATAATCCCAAATAATGAAGACTATAGATAAGATGACTAGAACATTTGCAAAGGAAATGGGCCTCACACTAGAATAGGTTGAGGCAACTAAGGATAAATTAGGAGCTTTGGGAAGCTCATCAAGTGCGAGGAGATATAGTAGAGCAACTACCACTCCTCTAGGTGCTTAGAAGTGCTCTGAGACTACCTTATCACCAAGTGGAACTAAGAGGAAGGAGACTAGTTCTGCTTCAAATCAAATCGGTGCTCTGATGAAGGAGAATTCGTCTCCAGTAAAACAAGCAAAGAGGCCTAAAAAAGAAAAAGGCTACTTTGACAACACAAAAATATAGTTATGCGAGGAGAAGGGTTAAGACCAAATCTACATGAGAACAGTATCTGGTTTTCAATGTTAAGGATGAAGAGGAGGAAAAAGAAGGACCACAATTCATCTGGAAGAGAAAAGGTGAAGCTTCACAAGGTGAAGTAGGTACAAAATGGAAGAAGTTTAATATCATTAACATATATTTTGAGGAAGAAGTGGAAGAAGATAAGAAATATTTTGTCATTCATATGTGAGAAAAGAAAGCAAAAGTAGGCAAAAAGAGGACACCATACGAAAAGAAGAAAAAAAATCTAGTAAGATCCCACAATCCAATGAAATTTGATGCAATTTTTAATGGCATTGTATAGAATGATATGTTAGAAAAAATGGAACACTGTATAATGAGGTTGATGAGGTGGACAAGGCCACCATAGTAGAAGCTATTGAGAAATATATCATAGTTCTTGAAGTAGGCCTGCAAAATATAGAGAAAAAATTACTTGCATATTTTTGGAATGTTTTGATTGCAAGGAGACATGAAGCAATAGAAGAAGAGGCCAAACTAAAGGCCTATGCATTGGAGAAGATAAGTGATCCTTTGTCTAAGGAAAATAAGGCCACATTGGCCACATTATTTAATAAAGAACTCAAAAAAAAAAAGGGTGACAACCCTTATGGGAAAAGATCGAAATGATCTCAAGAGGCTTAGGAAGAAAAGTATTGAAAAAGTAGAAGAGCTAGCACAAAATTTGGGGATGACCCCAGAGAGCAAAGATGAAGCAAATGTGGAGATGTCTGCTTTGGAAGAAAATGTTGAAGATGATGTGCAAATGGATGATACTAAACATGAGCATGAGGAAAATGAATAAGATGCACAAGATAATATTCCTCTGGAAGTGGAAGACACAATCGAAGATAATGTGGAGGTTGAGAAGTGTTGAGAAAAATGCAGCTACCAAAGAAGATGTAGCGAAGGAGGATACTCTTACTCCTCCTCTGGTAACTAACACACATGGTGAGAGCATACAAGACCAACTAGAGACTATCCCTCCTCTGGATAACATAGATAATACTATTCCAGTGATGGAAAAATATAGGAAAGGGAGATGAGTAGAAAGATGAAGATAACTCTAGAGATGAAGAAAATAAAGAAGCAAAGACACTAGTTAATACTGGTAATAATAATGAGTAGAAAGAAAATATTGCAGAGGAAGAGGTTAAGGCAATTGGTGAATCCTTTGGAACCTTCAAAAATCTACTAAATATGCAATTGAAATTCCAACCTATTGTGTGAGCACAACTATTACAACTACCCATGGAAGAAGGAAATGTGGACCTTGCTAAGATTTCATCACTCCATAAGCTACAACTAGGAGATGTCTTCCATGCATCTACACGAAAGGAAATCACTAAAATAAATCAAAAGAGTGGAGAGCTGATTGAAGAAGCTATGAAGACCTTACAGGAGGCCATACTCGTAACTTCAATTGATATTTCTCTATTCAATATGGAAAATATTAAATTTTTGATTGATTCATTTAAAGAGCATGCCTTCGGTTTGAAACAAAAATTGGAAATATAAATGAACAAGAAAATGGATGAAAAAGACTATTGGAGATTATAGAGAAGTGTCCACAAGCACACAACAAATTTTAGGATAGTTTGAAGGATGTATAGGCTTGTGTGGTTGAGGCCAAAGCCTTATTTTAGTTTTGTATGAAGTGGCCCAGAGTCACAAAGAGCATCAAAGATGAAATGGACTCAATTGAGTCACAGAAAAATAGAGATTCCATTACATATGACCCAACACAAGACCTTGATGGAAGCATAAGATCAACCATTGAAGACCTACATGAGAAATACTTCCAAATGTAAGGTCAAAAAGAGAAAATCATTATGTAGTTTGAAAACATCAGGGACCTGGTGAACTCAAAGTTTACATCCATTTCTAGTGCCCTTGTAAGTGCTGATAAAGCTACCAAGATTAACCCGGTACCCAGAACTCTAGAAGAAGGCAAAGAATTCCTTATGGAGCTTGAGACATAGTGAAAAATTCTTGGCATAGCCAAGAAGATCTAAGAAGAAGGAAGACAAGAATGAAAAGTTCATGTTGCAAGGCTTCAAGAGTCTACCTGAGCCTCTAGTTGACAATAATTCTTTCTTTTTATGCAATTTTTAGTTTATTATTTTAGACTTTAGTGTATATATGTAGATGGTGTGTAGTGATTTCTAGTACAATTTTGTTTGATATGGTTAATGATGCATAACATTCTTAGGGGAAGTTAGTTCAATTTTTTAGCTTGTATATATGAACATCCTTGTGAAGAGGAGATCCAATATGAATGAAGACTATTGTATATGCCCTTTTCCCTTGATGTCAAAGGGTTTTTGGAGATAATTTTAGGATGTTTCCATCAATGGAAAAGGGGGGATTGTTGAAAGAATAAGGAGATGGCACTGATAAAATTGTTGGCAACATGAGCATGTGGAATTGGCACAAGGTATGGAGTTATGCATTGTAGTGTTGTCATTGATGTCAACATTATATCCCGAAACAAAGACTATGGTGTAGATCAATTTGCTTGTCATGATTATGTTTGAAGATGATTATGTAAAATAATTTTACAAGAAAGTTTGATCTGGTGAAGGAAATAATTATGAAAATTGACTAAGTGTCAATTCAGGTGATTTTGTGTACAAGGGATTTGATATTTGGGTCCGCATTGGTCTGATGATAAATTCTTTTACTTTGCACTTCTAACATAATTTTGTTGTTGATAGAGGAACCCAATTCTATAGTTTCATCTTGTTCTAGTTTTTGGTTTTGGAGTTATGAGTAACAAAAGTTTGGCTTGGCAATTTCAGATGTTCTCTAGTTCAATACATATGCTTTGGTCAGTCTGCACTTCTCTGTGAATTGGTTTTTGGCTTTAAGGAGTTGTGGAGATGTTGAAAGTTGTCAGATGAGTGCATATTCTAGTTGGCATAGATTTTGGTGGTCCATGCATCTGAATGTGGAAGTACATTTGACCATTTTTTCTATTAGGTCATTACCAGTGTTGACCTAATGAGTTGGGTGCATTCTAGAGGTTGAGTATGTTATGATCTGCTATATGGGTGTTATTTTAGGTTTGTACCAACCTATTTAAAATTGTTATGAGGTTTGAATCTTGGCACACAGTGTGTGTGTGAGGATCTTGAGTTGACAAGCTACATTTTGTATATTACATCTAGTTAGGCTGACCTAATTGATGATATATGTGAAGTAAATATATAAGTTATAGTCTTTTGACAATGATGAGATGTGATAAGAGTAAGTGGATGTGAATTGTGCGAATGTAGAGAAGAGCAGAGTGTTAATTCAGATCAGTATGAAGAGTTTTGAATTTGTATTTTGAGCTTCATTGGAACTGTATCTCCTGCATATGATAGATGCAATTGTAATATTTCAAATATGGCTATGAGCCACAATCTATTCTCTCTCTTTTATTTCTTAGTGGGCAATGATTCCACTTGGACATTCAGTCCACTTGTAGTGAGCACTTCTTGCATACTCTCTTGTAGAAGGTTTTCATTGTTTTTTTAGGTGGTCTTAAGATATTTTTAGCTCCTACAAGAATCATATTAATTAGTGAACCTAGATTGAACCCAAATAGAGCACATGACATCTCTCAGGTTGATAGAGGTTTATTATCTCATATTTGGAAACAAAAAAAAATCAAATCATTGAGTGTAGCTTATATTAAAATGTGTCCACATTACAAACAAATCTAATTACACTAACCCTCTTTGCCAATTTTGAAGAGCATGTTTCTAGAGTTTTTTTTTCACTTATTTGATTATTCTAGGGTAATTTGATTGATAGTGCAATTTACATTTATTTACCATGGGTTTATTAAATAAGTTATATCTTCATTTCATCTAGCTAAAATTGATTGATCTTTCTCATCTTGGGGTTTAGCCTTTAGGGTTTGATATTTTAAATTCATTTTTTTGATATATATATTTTTAAAAATTTTCAATCAAATGTGAACCCTCTTTCAATCTTCAACAACTAGTAGAATTTGGAAAGTAAATGGCTATGTAACTAAAAATTTTAGTCATGACAACTAAAAATAACTAAATAAATGACTAATTTGATCATCGGGTAAAAAACACAACTAAATAATTAGTCACATAAACAAAAATGAATAAATAATTAGTCACACAAATAAAAATTAGACAATATGAGTAATAATATTAACATTAGCATTTATTTTTGGTCTATATTACTATTATGATATTATCAATTTTATTTTATATTAGCATACACATAGTTTTCTTTTTCCTAACCTATCCAAAGATTAATTAAACTATGAGATTTTTTATAAATTAATTTAATTTGATCTATATAAAAATATATTAATTATAAATTATAATAATTTCATACTTATATTAATATTTTGTATTATATTATTTAATATTATAATAGTAGTAACTAATATTATTTAATTTGATCTATATAGAAATATATGTTATATATACTATTATATTGCATTCTTATATATTATAATAATAGTAATATAACCTATATATACTTTTATATATATATTTGTATTTAAATATATCTATAGTAGTAAATAAATAATAACCAAATACATTTTTATATTTAAATATAATAGTAAGTAATAGTAGTAAATAATAGTAATAATAATAGTAAATATAATAGTAATAATAATAGTAAATATAATCATACTTATATTTAATATTTAATAGTATATAATAGTAGTAAATAATAGGGGGTGGATGGACGGGTGACTTTCCAATTGGTGGTGGCAAGTTCATCTTGAGGGGTGAGGCTAAGGTGGCAGTGGGATGGTGTGGTCAATTGGCAGCCACGTAGTCGGCAGGTTGGGGCTCCCTCATTTTTTGATGACAAGCAATGCAATCATCAATGGGTATTTATGAACCCCAGGCATCAGTATTGGTGAGCTTTGTGTGGCTTTCACGGTCACTTCAGGACTATTCGACATCATTTTCCCATATGTCCACTCATTCAAATGACGATCCAAATCATGATTTTTTGGCAGATTTGAGTTGGCACATTGTACACCGTAATAACGTAGGTGGTGTCCTCCCTTCTATTTGTGAAGGTGGTGAGGTAGAGAAACTATTCAGTTTCCATTTCTTCCCATGGGCATAATGCTTTAGTGTAGGTTGCAATGGTGGAGTGCTCAAATTCATTATGGGGATGCCAGTTGAGTCAATGATTTATTTTGGGGTGGATACCCCAATTTCCCTTGACACTAAGGACAGGAAAAATTCTTTCCGATGGGTCACTGGCCAGCGCCTTAAGTGCATTTTGCTTAATATCGACCCTCTCATTGAGGTGGCTGTGAAGATGATCCTCAACAAAGGGCATTTGGAGGACAAGAAAACTTCAGGAATAATACATAGATTATTTCATGTTTCTAGCATTAGTTTTGAACAACCGGATGCCCAAGGCGAAGGTGAAGGCACTTGTGGACAAGCTTTTCAAGAAGAGTCTGCTTGGTGGTTTAGAGGAGACCCTGAAGGTTGCCTTTCTTAGCAAAGGAATTTCGTGGCTTTGTGATTTGGACTTGGTTAAAGCCCAAAGCGAGGTGGTAAAACTCTACCTGTTCCTTCTAGACTTAAAATGGATGCCATTAGTGAAGCACATAGTGATTGTGGCAGTTGCGATTAGCTTTTTGAAGAAAATTTTCTAGATGGAGGTGGTGAACGACTTTGAATGGGTCAGGGAATTTGACCAATTTTTTGAAGCAAACGACTTCCTATGAGGTCTAGGTGTCTTCTGTTCCTAGTTCAAGGTGATAGGTATGGGTATGGTATTTGTCTATTGTTAAAATCTCTGTAAATATTGGATGTTTTGTGGAGGCATGGTTAAAACCTTTATTGTAAAAGAAGTATGTTTTCTATATGTATGTTTAGAAAGTTAGGGTATGGTTTCTCATCTTCGGTGTCCAAATGTCAGTCAACATGAATCCCCATTTTATTTTTACCTTAGGTAAAGGGTCTATTGTTCTTGTCTTGGGCTTGGTCATGGTGGTAGGTAGCAGTGCCCTGCAATTTTTTGGTTCTGAGTTGATTTCCCATGTCAGTGGCTACCTACATTGAGATGCATGTATGTTCTCCTTTTGGAAATACAATGCAATCAATCTTAAGAAAAAAAATAGTAGTAAATAATAGTAAATAATAATAATAATAATAATAATAGTAGTAAATAATAATAGTTAATAATAGTAGTAAATATAATAGTAAATAATAATAGTAAATAATAGTAATAATAATAGTAAATATAATAGTAATAATAACAGTAAATATAATAGTAATAATGGATCATGACTTTACCGCCAGAGTACGTGATGGAGTAGCTTAGCGTGGTGTTGGGAACATGGATTTACCACCAACTCGATGATGGAGTCTCGTGGTATAGTGAGGTGTCAAGACTCAAAATTTTGCAATATAGATTATTTTTAATTTTTTTAATTATTTTAATTTTTTAATATAGATTATTTTTTTTATTTTTTTACATGGCTTTACCGTCAATCCGTAGTGTATGTGATGGAGCCCCTCGACATAGTGGGGTGCCACTAACTCAAAATTTTGCAATATAGATTTTTTTTATAAATTTTTTATTTTTTAATATAGATTATTTTGCATCTCGTGCATTCCATTAGGAACATTACTTTTTGTATTATATATAATATTATATATACTATTATATATATTTATAAATATAATTATATAATTTAATTTGTATTATATGAAATATATAATATATTAATTATATTTTGTATTAAATAAGAATATAATAGTTATTAATTAATAATTATAAAAATGTTATATATATAATAATAATTAATTATATAATTATATATTTATAATTTTTTTATTAAAATAATAAATAACTAGCAGTTGCACAAAAAACACGTGCAACAGATTAGCCGATAGGCTGATTCAGATGAAAAGCATCGCTGCAAGTGTTATCGAAGAATTCAGTCTGGAGGTCGACCATGAGTGTAAGGATCCCAAGTACATTACAATGATCACAACTAAAATGGACAATGGACTTTTTGTACGTGTGGTAAAAAGACTGGAAAAGATCCCCTTTTCAGAAGCTCTGGCTTAGTCTGATTTCACCATTGCTTAAATGTAGTAAAAAAGTCTTCCAAAAAATGATTATTGAAAGAATATTTTTGCCACACATCCAATCCACACAATGCATAACTATAAACTAAGTGGTGCTTATAACTGAAAGAGTGTAGATGAGTGATCATTATCTCTCTCTCACACTTTGCTTTTGAAAGTTTTTCTCGAAGTGTGAAGCATGTTTCCCTAAACTCAACTATGGTCATTTGCAGCTCTTTTTCCTTTTTCTTCATTCCATCCTCTGATCATGCATAAAATAGTAAAATTACCACATCCAACCAAATGAAAAATATAAAGAAAATTTTGGATCTACAAAAAGAAGCTAAAAAGACAAGGAAATTGGCAGGGCCTCTAAATCTCCAAAAGAAAAAAAGGAAAAAAGAAACTTGCTTCTTTGCGCTTTGTTTTCTCAATTAGCAGATCCTTTTGCAGCTGCTCCTCTGTAACATAACTTTCTTCCAGCTCTTGAAACTAGTGAATGCAAGCACGAAGTTTCTTGATGTACTCTGCCATTTGTTCGCATTTTCCTTGTTTAAACCACAGACCATCACAAACCATTTCCTATGAACTTTTTGAGTCCGTAATAAAAAAAAGTTCAAAAATGGCTGTCAATGGGTGGTCATATTTACCCTATTAAAAGTACAAATTATTACAATGCAGTTTATGTGCATTCTTCGAGGTCTTAAATTTTAGTCGAGCAAAAGTTGAAAATAAGCTTGACAAATGTCATCACTTCCCTTATTTAAACTGAAGAATGTTACAATCCATTCCCCACCATTTTTTGGAGCCCTAATTAAACATTAAAAAGTTGAAAAGTGTCGAAAGTAACCTTGACAATTTTGGGACACATATCTGGAATCAATTACATTAAAAGTAGCTAAAAATTAACTTTGATAATTAATAACTATTCACATTTGCAATGATTGGACCTCAAATCATGATGATCTGATCCCTGCATCCTCAAGGGCCTTAATCAAACAAATAATAGCTAAAAGTAGCTGAAGCCTGAAATTAAACTCCATTGATGTTCAAATTTACCTTATTTAAAATTTAAAACACATACCACCATAATCTAACCCCTATCATACATTTTCTAAGTTTCTTGTGCCTTGAACAAATGATGCAAATACCTGAAAACAAGCTCAACAGTAGTTCACAATTGGCATATTTAAACTACAACCGTTGTAATTCAATTCTTACATAACCTGTAAGTAAGTCCTCAGTCAAACAATTAATAGCTAAAACTAGCTAAAAATATTCTTTATAATTTTTGGTTTTTCCTGCTTGAAACTATATAAAATTGCAATACAATTCCTACACAGTCTTTCCGACATTAACTAAAAGATAGCTTAAAACAACTAAAATTGCGGTCAGAAAATGCTACATTGCCCTAATTAGATGACAGACCATCATAATCCATCCCTTCCAAATTGTTTGATGCCTTAATAAAAAAAAAACAACAGAAGATAAGTTTGATAGGAGTTCACATTTTCCTGGTTTAAACCACTTATCATCACAATATCAAAGCTCTGCACATTCTTCAATATCTAAACAAAACAATAGCTAAAAACAAGCTCTAAAAGTGCTTACTATTCACTTCTACATAAACTAGGAACTGCTACAATCTAATATTAGAGGTTCTTTGAAGACATGGTTGGAAGCTCAAAACAAGCTCAATAGTTTTTCACATTTTCCATGCAAATCATCACAACCCAACCCATACACATTATTCAAGACGTGAATGCAACAAGAAAAATCTGAAAAATAGGCGAGGATAAGTTCAATAATAATGCACATACGACTTGTTTAACCAACATACCATCACAATTCAAATCCTATGAATTCTTGGACATCTAAATGAAACCATAGCATAAATAAGCTCTATAAGTGTTCACAATTTTCCCTGCTTAAACTACAAACCCCTACACATTATTGACGATCTAAACGAGACAAGAGCTAAAAAAAAGCTCTATAATATTTCACAATTTGCTCTGCATAAAGTACAAATAGCCATTCTAATCCATAAGAATTCTTTAAGGACTTAATCAAACAAGAAACAAGCTTCACAATTGTTCACAATTTCCCTCTTTAAACCACTGTCTATTCTCTAAACTTAATCAAACAAGAAATGGCCAAAAACAAGCTTCACATTTGTTCACATTTTCCCTATTTAAACCACAGTCTACTCTCTAAACATTCTACAATGCTTACTTTATGAAATCGTGGGTAGAGTGTAGCAGAAGCCTTCCTATTTTGAAACCCCCTCCACATTAGGACAATGTTCAAAGAAGAACACAAGACGGTGGTGGGGATATCTTACGAGGCCCATCAAGGGATTAACGAGGTGCAAATTTACAATTTTATGCGAGACAACAAAAAAGGAATTAGTTCTACCAATCCACATAAGCATGAAAATAGCATCCAGGAACTGGTGGATCAGAAAACAGAGAGTGTATAGAAAACACTTTTGTTTTACAGGAAAGAGAATTGCAGCTTTCAAAGAGCAAATGACAGTGTCTACTTATTTTTTGTAGTGGCCTCACAGTTCTGGAGATGTGTAATCAAAGCTCGGGAGATCCTAGAGGAAGATCCTGTTTATTTCTATGTGCTGGCTAATTGCATAGGTCGTGTGAAACTGCCTCTGTCTCCAACATATTTTGGAATCTGCTTGATTTGGTGCGTGGCCAAAACTCCAGTTGAGAAACTGGTGAAGGAGGACATCTGCTTCACTACTGGTGTCATCGAGGAGTCTGTCTGCTGAAGGAACAGTGGATCAATAAAAAATAAAGAGATAAATAGAGACAATGCACACAAAAACATAAGAGGAAACATATGCAAAACTATATTGATAAGATAAAATATTGCATTTGTAGATAGCTAATTGAGCTTCGACTCATATATTTAAACATCATTACATTTTGTTCTTTCACATCCTCTTATTGCTCTGATACCACATGTTAAAACAGGGAGCAGGAGAAAAAACACACATAAACAGAGACACAAAAAAATATAACATAGAAATCTGCACCATGTGCTACAACACTGCAACTCTATTTATCAATTTCATCAAAAATTACATTTGATTCAAATGCTTCAGCATTCAACATTTCTACCTCATGATTTTCTGATCATTCAACACTAACATAACCTATTACATGTGCCTCATTTATGGAGGTCTTAAGAACAATCTAGAACCTCCTAAGGAGATGGAACAACAATATAAAATTATATTTTATGTCGCCCACAATCCTTGTGAAGCAAGCTAATGGTACAGTGGACAGACTAGAGGAGTTGATAAAAAAATACATTCAAATCTTGCTGAAATTTTCTTTCAATGATATCTTAAATGTTGTAGATATAATATGCATATGAAGTATTTGAAACATGACAGGTTAGGTAGAGGGTAGTTGAGATTACTTCCAACATCTGCACCACAAGAAACTACCAGGAATGACAAGAACTATCAACGACTTGCACTGTTCCGTTTATTGGTCAAAAGTTCCCGACGTCAGACTGGGGGAAATCTCAGTGGGGTTCCCCCACGTAAATAGCCTATCGGCTAATCAATTTTGAATAAGTTTATAAATAAGATAAATTTATGTACCATAGAATTTAAATTAAAACATTATAAAAAAATTCTTTAAATAATTAAATAATAAAAAATTATAATTTAAAAAATAAAAACAAACTAATAAGTAGGATAAAGGATGCCATAATGTTAAAACCTAAATGTGCTCATTATTAGGATCTTTTACCATAATTTTCATTTTAAAAACATACTCTTAAACCTTGCTGAAACTAGATTTTCACAGTGCAACACCAGAATACCCTCGCCAAATTGGAGGAATGAATAGTTAATATCAGTAAGGACAAGTTTGGAGGAGTGAAAACCAATAGTAGCAGGGGAGAAGTGGTGGGGAAAGCAGTAAAGCCACAAAAAACAACCGGAAAAATAGCAAAAAATGAGATTCAAACAACCAAAAAATGGTAGAAAATGATGAACGACCAAGATTCGTTTAACCACATTGAAAGTAAATTTCACGTCCATTTCAAAATGGGCGCCTAATTTTCTTCATTCATTTTGGCGACAGGTGCTTAAAATATATTATTTATTCCCTAATCCTTTTTTGGATGCATATTATTTTGTTGGGTGAACTCAATAGAAACCCTATTTTCAATCTATCTTGTCTTAAATTTTCCTTTCATTTCCCTCTCATTGAACAAATATATGAGTGCTTTCCCTAATCATTTTTCTCATTTTTGCAGGATGAGAGGAGACATGCAACAGAGGGAAGAGGGATTTTTCTCATTTTTTCAAGATGAGAGGAGACATGCAACACAGGGGAGCGAGATTTATGGCCGCAATTTCCACTATTTGCTTTGACTACACAAGAAGATGGGGGTTATTGATTTTTTGTTTTGTTGTTTACTTATAAAAGTTTCACTATATACAAGAAGAGGAAGGAGATTTCATCATCAAAAGGAGGCCGCCCTATGCATTGAATTCCTATAGATATAAGAATATATTTCTTGTAGTTTATTTTGTTGTTTTTACATAAACTTGTCCTCTGCAGTCACCAAATAAACATGCTTATTATTATTATTATTTTTGAAACTTAAATATTTTGAAACATAAATTTAAGTTTGCAGGTAGCAATAGTTTTACACGGACCTGTGCATGACCTGGAGGTATTTCCATTTTAAAGTTTCTAGAGGGTAAGTTTTTTTGTCTAGATCTAAAAAAAATCACAATTTAATTAATTTATTTTTTTTCTTCTAAATCTAAATTTACATCTATAGATTTGAACGATATTATTCTACTACAAATTTATTTTTATGCAGAATTCTTTATGTAAACCTATTTATAAAATAAATTTCACAAATATTATTTGCTATTTTTTAGGGATGATGATTTTGTAGATTTTTGAGTTTTATATTTCCTTGTATCTAATGTGTAAGGAGCAAATTAAATGAGTTAATTTTTGTAAAAATAATTGCAGTGCGAAGCAACAATGCTTAAAACCTTTTGGTGCTTTTGTTACAGGGAAAAGTTTGATTTATGACCACTTCAACAAATTAGTTCCATTCATTAGATTTCTCTTTCAAAATATCAATGGTTGGAAGTAAGATTAAAATTCCACGTGAGATTAAAATCTCAATGGCCATTGCAGATTTAACCATTTTCATCTTAATTTCATTAGTTTCCCTAATGTAAACATGTTATTTTCTTGTGAAACAAAATTGGAAGCTACAAAAACATTTCATTTATGAACATATATAGAGCAAGGAGAAAATGCAAAACCGGTGCCTTACTCTACCATACAACAAGCATAATTGACCATCCAACTTCCTTTTAAATGTAGGGACAAAGACTTGAAAGCATTAATTCATAAATGACTAAATAAATGACTACCATGAATAAGTGATGAAAATTAATGATTACAATGACTAAATAAATGACTACCATGACTAAATAAATGACCAGTTAACAACAATCAATGACTAAATTAACAACTAAATGTACTACCAAATTGATCAATCAAAACAACCAATAATTGACTAAAAATGGTTTAGTCATGATTTTGGTCGAGTTATAAATGACTTGAAATAAACTACTAATGGTCACATGACCAAGCTTAGTCACATATATGCAATTTTTATTATTTTTTTTAGCCACCTTAAGTTTTGACCTTGTATGTCATTTCCCCAATTTTTTTATATCACTTACCATGGATTTTTTTCCTAATGCAGCCTCAAAGATATTTACAAGTTTTCACATTTTGCATAAAATATTTCAAAATTTAAAGATCTTATCTACTTTTATCAAAAAGAGGGTGCTCCATGATCTAGGGATTTGTCAAGTTTAGCACAACCATAGGAGCAAATTCGGACCAAAAATTGAAGCAACCAATGAACACATGTAACATATCCTTATTACAATTTTCTCAATATCCTCGACATATACAACCAACAACAACTAGTAGATAACCAGTTGATCGGTTGAAATCAATGATAACACCATCAATCTTTCCATAACACCTTCAGTCTTTTCATTATTGCAACAATCTCCCCCTTTTTCATTGATGGCAATACAAAAACCATCAAAGACAACATAATAGCTCTAAATACATTTTTCTGTTCCCCCCCTTAGAATCTATTATTTATTATATGCTTCTTCTCATTCTCTTTCACATGCTTCTCTCCCCCTTTGACATCAATGGAAAAGGAATATTTTCCATTAATCTCTCCTTTGACATGACAAACAAAACACACACAATGACAACACCTGATACTACTTGCTCTCCCTGAGAGGTAGCCACCAAAACATTAGTCCATAAGAAATATAGATTCATAGATCCACCAGACTGATGCATCTCCATATGAATCTCGTTCAAGAAAGGAGGGGCAATAACCCTTAACTTGTCCCAGAGATGTTCAAAAGTATCTTTAGGAAGAGCCTTTGTGAAAATATCAGCAATCTGATCCTTCATTGGAACATACTCAAGATTTAATTCATTCTCCACGAATTTCTCTCTCAAGAAATGATACCTGATAGATATATGCTTCGTCCTCGAGTGCATCACAAGATTCTTAGAAATGTTAATTGCATTTGTATTAGCACAAAAAGTAGAAATGTGATCATCATATAGCACTATGATATCTTTCAATGTCTATTTCATCCATAGAACTTGTGTACAACAAGATGCAACAACAATATACTCAACTCCAATAGTAGACAAAGAGACTAAATCTTGCTTCTTACTCAACCATGCCACCAATCTACATCCAAGAAATAATGCACCACCACTTGTACTTTTTCTATCATCTACACATCCAGCCCAATCTGCATCTATATAGGAACTAAGTGTAAAGTCAATATCTTTAGGATACCACAATCCATAACCCGGAGTGCCATTCAAATATTTGAATATTCTTTTAACTGAAGCAACATGTGTTTCCTTAGGATCTTCTTGAAATCTAGCCACAAGATAGACTACATGCATGATAACCAGTCTAGTAGTAGTCCAATATAATAGTCCACCAATCATCTTTACCCAATTTGCAACTAGAAAAAAATCATCTCCCCAAACATAGACATTTCAAATTCTTTTTGAATTTCTTCCGCAAACATCTTGCACATATTTTAATTTCCTCCAAAGATAATATCATCAACATATACAACTATAATCAATTTTCTTTCATTTTCAATCTTAAAGTACAAATTACTGTCTATTGTACCTTTGTTAAATCCTTGTTGAATCAAGTACCTATCTAAAGCATTCTTCAATCTGCACACCATATCTAGTTGGTCTGTCAACTGAAATCCTTCCGGTTGTTCCATGTAGACTTCTTCTAGCTCACCTTCAAAAATGCTAACTTGGCATCCATTTGATAGACCTTAAAGTCTTTATAAGTAGAAAATTCCAAGAACATCCTTATATCTTCCATTCTTGCTACTGGGCCAAAAGTTTCTTGAAAATATATGCCTTCTACTTGTGATTAACCTTTACACACGAGCCTTGCTTCCTTTCTAAGCACTTCTCCATTCTCATTCAACTTAAATTTCTAAATACCCACTTTGAACCTATAATATTTTTACCTGCTGGTCTTGGGACCAATTCCCAAGTATGATTCTTCTCAATTTGCAAAATTTCTTCGATTGCTTCCTTCCAATGTTCATCTTTACAAGCTTCACTTACAATCTTCATCTCAATCTTAGAAAATAAACACATATTCACTTCAGCAACAACTTTGCTTCTAGTTAATACACCTTTTGACTTATCTCCAATAATCCAACTTTCTGAATGATTCTTAAATGTACATATCTAGGTGTCCTAGAGGACATCGCCGAAACATCTTCTCTTTCATTCTATTTGTATTGCTTCTTTTTCTCATCTTTATCATGTTCTTCCACAATTTCTTCTATTCTAGCACACTCATGTTCATCAAATACATATCCATCAATGTCGATAGAGTTCTTCATTGTCTCATCAACCTTCACATTCAAGCTCTCTAAAATATTTCTCAATATTTTATTGAAACTTAAGTATGCCTTGATTTTAGTAGAATATCCAAGAAAAATTCCTTCATCACTTCTTGCATCAAACTTTCCCAAAGTTTCTTCATCTCTTCTGATATAGCATTTTCTTTTGAATACCTTGAAATATTTAACTGTAGGAATTCTTCCATGCCATAGCTCATAGGGAGTCTTTGTACTATTTTCTCTTTCTTGAACTTGATTGAACACATAAAAAATAGTATGAATAGATTCTTTCCAGTAAACTTCCAGTAAATCGACCCTAGTAATTATTGACCTAGCAGCTTCTTGAACTGTTCTATTTTTCCTTTCATCAACTCCATTCTACTAAGGAGTTCTCAGAGAAAATAACTGTCTCTTTATTACATGCACTTCACAAAACATATTAAACTCATGAGAGGTGAATTCTCCACCTCTGTCAGATCTTAAGCATTTTATCTTTAAGTTCACTTCATTTTCAACGATTGCATTGAATGCCTTGAATCTATCTAATGCATCTGATTTCTCTCTAAGAAATGTAACCCATGTATATATAGAATAATCATCAATTAAAAGCCTAAAGTACCTTTCACTAAGTAGAATTCTCACTCTTGTAGGACCACATAGATCTGTATGAACTAAATCCAATAGTCCGATAGTAGACTGTTCCTTTGATCTGTAATGATTTCTTGCCTGCTTTCCAAATTGAAAATTCCTGCAAATAACATTAATAGGATTTGTAATTCTTGGTAAATATCTCATGTCATGAACAACACTAATCCTTTCCAAGTTATCAAAATTCATGTGACACATTCTCCTATTCCATAACCAACTTTCATTTATCTGAGTCATAAAGCATCATCCATCAACACCCTTAAGTTGATAGATATTCCCTTTAGATTTATTTCCTATAGAAATCAATGTTTCAGATCCTTTCTCCATCTCACATTTCTCATCCTTAAACACAAGATCATATCCTTTTCTGCACATATGACCAACACTCAACAATATATGCCTTAAACCCTTAACATAGTAAACATCATCAGTATGATGCTTGCCATCAAAACTTACTAAACCTATCCCATAGATTTTAGCACTAGTATCATCTCCAAACACAACCAATCCTCCATCATATTTCTCAATCTTAACAAATTTACTTTTATCACCAGTCATGTGATGTGAACAACCACTATCAACTACCCAATACATTTTCTCTTGTTTAGCATGTAGGGAAGAGATAACCATACCTTCATTTTTCTCCTTCTTCAGAGGGATTTCCTTTACCTATTTTTCAGAATTAGCAGAAGTAGGTTCATCCTTAATCACCAAGAACAAGCATTCATTATCATTTGGATCTTCATATTCTAAATCCTCATAAGATATAATAGCATTCTCATTCACATAGTAAGCTCTGTTAATCTTCTTTCCTTTCTTTTCTTTCTCATATCTTTGTTTATTCCTTTTAACTCTTTCCAAAAACTTTATAGTATAATGACCTATTCCTCCACAACTAAAGTATTTAGAGGGAAAATTACCTTCATACTTACCAAAGCCTTTCCTCATTCTTCTTACAAAGTTAGCTTCTATTTCATCAAAGTTATCTTCATCCAAATCTTTAGCTTTTGTAGCTTTAAAGGAAATCTCTGATTTGCTTCCATTCCTTAGACTTGGCTTCCTCATCTCATAAGATGTCAAAAATTCTAACAAAAAATCCTTAGTACAAGTCTTATAATCTATAGTCTACTCAATAACACTCACTTTCTCACTGTAAGCATCAAGAAGAGTTCTGAGAATCTTCTTTACAATCCTTGTTTCATCAATAGTAGTACCAAGTCCTTGCATTCCAACCACTATCTCATCCAATCTTTGTATATAAGCTTTAATATTTTCATCTTCAGACATATGTAGAAGATCAAACTATGTCTCCAAATTTTGTAGTTTTTCCTCTTTAGCTCTTTCAAAAGAATCCCAGACTTCCTGAGCCATCTTCAAATTTTGAACATTAATCAACTCTGAATGTACCAGACTATTCTTCAAGATGTATTTTGCCTTATTGTTTTCTTCATGTGCTTTGATTTCTTTAGGTGTACTTGGACCATTAGTAGGAGGAGTGTAAGGATTCTTGTAAGCTTTCTCCACATCATATCTACAATACTCTAGATATTCTTCCATTAATACTTTCTAGATACCACAATTAGTTCCATCAAATCTTAGATAATCATAAACCATTTTTCCAACCATCTCGGACCTTCCTCAAGCGGTTAAGATCTTCACCAAGGAACCAAGCTTTGATACTAATTGTTGAATAGGACAATTGCGAGGGCATTGAATCAGTTGTCACATAATTAAGTCTTTAATTCAATCACCAGAACTAATCTTTAATATAACTTAAATAATTAATCATCAAATACCAATGTAGAAACTTAAATCCAATACATAAACACAAAAACACCAGATTTACATGGAAAACCCAATAAGGGAAAAACCACGATGAGGATTAAATCACACTATAGAGAATATCAAAACCAATTACAAAAGGTTCACTACTTGAAATAAGCCTCACTGCCTAAAATAGGGACTCACTGTCTGGAACAAGGACTCGTTGTCCAATAGGGCTACAACCTGGAGGGCTCACCACCACAAAGATACAAAGAAGACAAAGAAGACTTGTTACAGAGAGACTACAATCTCAATGCAACAAAGGATTCCACCACAATTACCCACACACAAGCATGAATGATAGTGTTCACCTTCTACTCACTACATCTAGAAACTCAACATTAAGCTTCACATAGATCTGCCACACTCTCAACACACACACTTACTGAATATAATCAATGTTACATTAAACTACACACTTTCTCTTTTCTCTTATCAGTCTTCATCTTCACTGTTGCATATTATCTTCATCATTAACTCATCTTACATTTATACCATCTTCAACTTTGAAACATATCCAAAGTCGACCATCCAATTCAAATTCAAATTAGGTCGGTGCCAAAACATCCTAGGGTGGAATTAGAATGAGGGAGACCCAATCACACACTTCAAGGGACCCAAAAAGATTGAACATGCTTCATCATCCTCGAAAGTAGTATTTCACGCAAGGTTGGCCAAACTAGTGTAAAACACATAGAACCATTAAGCACGAATCTTCCAAATTTAGAAACTATCTTCAATAGAACTAGGGAAACACAACTCTAGAACTGCAAGTCATAAGACTTCATCAAAGAGAAATCTGAACCAACATCATTTCTCTCGGACCTCAACCAGAAACATAGAAAACCATAGTTCACAAGTTGTGAACACAACTTGCACTGTACAACAAATCAACAACCAAAAATTTGGATATAACATCTACTAACAACCATGAACAACATGTCTAAACTGCACAACCACAGGAGAAAATCCATAACAAAAACCAGAGCAACCACTAAACACATGCAACATATCTGATGAGCCTATTTTTTGGTCCAATTTTGGGTAGAATCTATAGTTTATTTGCTGGCAATTGTCATGGAATTTGATGTTAAATGTTGATATTTTCATAATGTTTCCCTTAAACCATAGACATTGGGCTTAATCCTATTTCTGTAAGTTTTAATGACATTGGCATATTATGTTGATTATCTCTATTGATTTTGCATATGGTTAATGAATGTTCCTTGAGGTGGTTATAGATATGCAGTTATTGTGTGTGCTAACATTACCATGTAGATTTAATTTGAGGACGCTAAGTTGAGGAAGACACTACCAACTGGGCATGCACCATAACATCCAACAAAGGACTCGCTCAAGGTCAAAGGAGGTCGATGGAAAAAGATTCCTCATGAAACTAAATGTAACCACCTTGTAGTGGACTTTAATGATTAAGTAGACATGAGCGTTACTGCTGTGCTAAATCTACATTTGGACCTACATGTCTGACCAGATTCTATGCACATGTAACTATCGCCGCTCCACTTTCTCTGTTTTCCCTAAATGGTATCCTCCCAGTCATGGAGTTGACTTCCTTGTCTATTCGATAGTATAAATAAAGACTTGATGCTCCTTCTTTAGGAGTTGTATGATTGGATATTGTACTTGCACTCTCAAGTTTTCAGTAATACAAATAGATTACTCTCTTTTGTACTCATGATTTACAATGAATAAAATAAAGTTCTGAGTTCGAGCATTTGAGTTCTCATTAGTTTTAAAGGATACTTATCAAAGGGGCCCCACTTGGTGAGTAATCTGTCCTCTTAGTTTAGTATT
Organism: Sequoia sempervirens; assembly: GCA_007258455.2. Taxonomy (NCBI): domain Eukaryota; kingdom Viridiplantae; phylum Streptophyta; class Pinopsida; order Cupressales; family Cupressaceae; genus Sequoia; species Sequoia sempervirens. The sequence goes on along the minus strand of VDFB02285721.1, from coordinate 44,574 downwards.
AGTTCAGTATTACTTGCTGTTTAGTAATTAGTTAGAAGTCTAGCACTGACTGTTCCTGCAACCACTAGAATTCCATTTTGTGACTATTCCTGCAGCCAAAGAAGATAGAGTAGTGCCCTATTTTTTGCTCAGATTTTCATTCCTGCTACACATTTCAATTTGATATAATTGTTGATTGATGATTGGAATTTATGGTGTTCCCTTCTAAGCAATTTACTTCCAGTATTGTGAGTTCTTTAGCTGTAGAATAAAAATGGCTACTTTGGGTTCCTAGTGCACATACTGTGCTGATCCATTACAAGTTCACATCCCTGGGTTGACAACTTAAATGCAACTTCATGATGATTGAAATAGTTATTCAGGTTAGATGTGAAATCTTTGAATCATGGCTGTAAGGGCTTAGTTATTAAATCATTGTAGGAGGCCAACATTTTTCACACCATTTCCAGGGATGGTGTCAAATTAGGGAGTCTTTTGGAGTCATTGGTATTTTTTATTGCTGTAGTGTTTCTAGAAATTATTCTTAGTATATCCTCATTTAGGAAGTAATGACCCCCCTTATTCTTTACCAATTTTTTGTGTGAGTTGGCTGATAGTGAGTGATACTGCATGCATAGATGAAAGAGAAGGAATGCTTATGGGAGATTCCTTCCTAACAATCCTAATCCATTCCAGCTAGTTGAATATCAGAACCTACCAAGAGAAGAAGAAGAAGAAGATCCACACCCCTTTGCTAATGCGTTTCCTAATCTGACTAGCTCTGAAGTCTCCTCTAAAGACCAAAATCAACTTGAGAACCCCTTTACTTTGGAACTACATCAAGCAGGCATGGGTGATGCAAATAGGAACAAACCTAACCAACCAACTTTTCCTTTCCCTATTTCCCATAATGAAGTTGACAACATCAAGAACATCCTTGCTTCAACACTCCCCAAGTTTTATGGACTTGTCACAAAAGATCCTGATACCTTCTTGTTTGAGTTTGACATACTCTGTAGGAGTTATGATTATACTACTGATGCCCATAGGCTTAAGCTATTTCCTACCACTCTGAAAGAGGCTACATTAAGATGGTTCATGAGCCTAGGCAGAGATACTGTGGAAACTTGGGAAGAGATGTTCAGACAAAATTTCTTGAGAAATACAAGGAATATTGTAAGGTTAGTGACATGAGAGGAGGTGACATTTTTAGGATGCAGCAAAAGGAAGATGATAGCCTGAAAGATTATATTGCAAGGTTTCTATTTTTCCTACAAAAATCTCCATGCCATACACTCAATGAATACTCACAAAAGTTGCTTTTCCTGAGAGGAATCAATGATAGCTACATTGATGCCTTGGAATTCATAGGAGGAGGAGATATCTCCCAAGTTTCTTGGGAAGATATCAAGAAAATATTCCAGAACTACTCTAGGGCAACTTCAAAGAAATGGAGAGCTTACCAATCTTCCATGGGTAAGTCAACTATCGATGGAGTTTCAAGAATGGAGATTACTAATTTGCTGGAAGACTTCAAGCAAGACATTATAAATAATCTAGCTACTCAACTAGATACACTTTAGGCCAAGAAGAAGCAAGAGGAGGTAGAGGCAATGTTGACAAAGTATTGTCCCCACTGCAAACAAAAGAAGAGGGACTGCAGATGCAAGATGGCAACTAATCTTGAAAGCAAGAAGATTCCACCGAAGTTCAAACCAATCTAGATTGAGGAAGACCAAGTCTACTATGTTGAACAAAGGAAACTTTAGGCTCCAAGATAAGGTATGCCACCAGATCCACTATCTTATACTGGGCCATATTTTAATTCCTATTCATCTAGTAACCAATGACAACTCCATATCCATCCAACTATAGAGGATATCCACCACAGCCTTGGAGTAACCCTACAAATGCTTGGCCCAATCATCAAAAATCTCCACCCTAGTGGAAAAAACCTTAGGGAATTGGCAGCAACCTCAGGGGAATTGACATTAATTTCAAGGGCATTGGCAACCACCTCCTAGAAATTGGCAATAAAAAAATCAATGGAGGGGAGGACAACAATGTCCTGCGCAGACAACCAGTTACATGCAACCAATTTCTTAGCCCCAACAACCTACTATAATGCCTCCACATACTAATCCAAGCTCAAATACACCTAAACCTACTCAGTTACCAACTCAACCCACACCCAATCCAAATAACAAACCACAATAGCAGCCTGCATACTCTCTTGATTCAAATTAATTCACTACATATGCTATGAGTTTAAGTGACATCCACTTGTGTTTAAGAACTACTCTACCAGCCCCTTCCAAGCCCATTATCACTAAGCTTCCCATTGAAGAGGAGGAGGAACCTCTGAATGATCTCATTCAGCCAAGTGTACCTAAAAATCCTGAACCAGTCCAAGTCAAGAAGATTGAACAAGAACCACCATTTCCTCAGAGATTGGAAGTTTCCAAGAAGATGGAAGAAAAGGAGGATACAACTTTTGACATCTTGGATCAGCTAAAGCACATATGTGTCTAGATACCTCTATTTTAGGCCATAAAGGATGTCCCAATTTATGGCAAGGAAATCAAGGAAGTATGCCTCAAGAAGCCAAGTAGGAAAAAGAAAGACCCAACTACAGTTCATGTGGTGGGACAACTAGCCAACATCATGTTGGGAAAAATAAGTATCCCCAAGTATAATGACCCAGGTAGTCCTGTGGTAGCAGTTGTTATAAACAAGATCCAAATTAAGAATGCTTTGATTGATTTAGGGGCAACAATAAATGTAATGACCAAGGACATCCTGCAACAACTAAACATTGCAAGCATGAGATCTACTCCTACTATCCTGCAGCTTGCTGATAGCTCTATTGTTAAGCCTGATGTTGTAGTGGAGGATCTTGTGGTAGTTTTAGACTCCTGGGAGTACCCAATAGACTTTATGATTCTTTCTCCTAAAGCTACACTAGGCTGGTATCACATTATTCTTGGAAGACCCTAGTTAGCAACTGTAGATGCATACATTGGATGTCGGTCAGGTGACATGACCATTTCAGATGGGAAGAGCACTAAAATTTTTGTTCTTTATCCTCCTGCTTAGCCATCTCATGATGAAGATAATCCTGTATGGCCACATGTTGGTGAAGAGGCCGAGGAAGTTAATTATGTGGTGTAGCTTATGATGCTAGGAATAAGCTCTTTCATGCAGCTCCAAGATGAGGATGAAGTATTGGATAATGTCATTTTGAACCATTGTGAACTGGAGGAAGCATCATCTTCTCATTTTGCTACTCCAGTCAAGACACTTTTGCCTGCTCTTCTTGTAGCCACTATCCCTGCAACCACTCTTCCTGCAACCATTGTTCCTGCAGATAGACTTCTTACAACAACAGGTATGTCTCATACATTGCTGCCATATGAACTAAAGGTACCATGTGTTAATTAAGCAACCATGATAGAGTTAACTACACGAGTACAAGTGTTAGAAGGAAAATATTTGAATGTTAATAGTAAATTAAGTGAGGAACAACAATTGTTATTGAAAAACTTATTAAGGACCCATCATCATGCATTTGCGTGGAATTATCATGATATGAAGGGATTGGAACCTAAACTTTGTACACACATAATTTACATCAGAGATGATTGCACCCTAGCAAGACATTCACAAAGAAGAATTAACCCTACATTAAGTGAAATTGTAAAAGGGGAATTGCAGAAATTACTAGATGCAAGATTTATCTACCCCATTTCAGATAGTCAGTGGGTGTCTCCATTAGTGATTGTGCCTAAGAAAGGAGGGAAATGGTGAGTTTATGTTGATTACATGGAACTTAATGCTGCCACCAAGAAGTACCACTTTCCCTTACCCTTCATTGATCAAGTTTTGGACACACTTGCAGAACAACACTACTTTTCTTTTCGAGATGGATTCAACTGCTACAACTAGATCCAAATTGCACCAGAGGACCAGGAAAAGACCACATTTACTTGTCCATGGGGGACCTATGCCTATTCAATACTCCCATTTGGCTTATGCAATGCACCTACAACCTTTCAGAGGGAAGTCATTAGCATATTCTCAGACATTTCTCATGATTGCATGAAAATTTATATGGATGACTTTACCACTTATGGTGTTGATTTTAATCAAGACTTGGAAAATCTCAAGAGAGTCCTATAGAGATGTGAAGACCAAAACTTGTCCTTAAACAATGAAAAGTGCTTCATGATGATGTACAAAGGTGTAGTTCTTGGCCATTACATCTCCCACAAGGGAATTCAAGTAGATCCTGCAAAGATTGAGGTAATCACAAATCTGTCCACACCTACAAAATAGAAGGATGTTAGGATTTTCTTAGGTCATGTAGGATATTATAGGCATTTTATCAAGGATTTCAGTAAGGTAGTAGGACCATTGTATACTCTTCTCACTAAAGATGCTGAATTCCAGTGGACTAAAGCTTGTGACAAGGAATTTTCTGACTTGAAGGAATCTTTGACTCATGCTCTTATACTCAAAGGGCCTAATTGGGAACTTCCTTTCTAAATCCATATTGATGCATCAAATTATGCCATAGGAGCAGTCTTAGGACAAAAAGGAGCTGCTGAAAATACCATTTACTTTGTCAGCAAAAATTTACAAGGAGTTGAATTCAATTATACAGTGACAAAGAAAGAAATGCTAACAGTAATCTATGCACTGAACAAATTCATAAATTACATAATGGGTTACCAAATCTTTGTGCACACTGATCATGCAACCATTATATATCTCATGAAAAAACCTTTGATCATAGGTAGGTTGACAAGATGGTTGTTGTTGATGCATGAGTTTGATATAACCATTGTGGATAAGCCAGGATAGGCCATTGTTGCAGATTTTCTTTCAAAGTTGACTACATCAGAAGATAATCAGCCCATAGATGACTCTTTTCTTGATGAGCATCTATTCTCCCTCAGTATACAAACACCATGGTATGCTGACATAGCCAATTATTTGGTCACAGTTAGAGTTCCTTCTCACTTCTCTCCAAAAGAGAAAAGGGAACTCATTGAAAAATCTTTTCCTTTCTCCTAGATTGCTGAATGTTTGTTTTATACTAGACTAGACCATGTCATAAGGAGATGTGTGAGAGAAGATGAGACATATGAAATTTTTCATGCATGCCACAATGGACCATGTGGAGGAAACTTTGCAGCCAAGAGGCAACAATGAATATTTTGAACACAAGATATTATTGGCCGACACTCCACAAGGATGCAAGAAGGTATACCAAAAAATGTGATAGATGTCAAAGAATGAGCAGACCAACCAGATCTGATGAGATGCTACTTTTCCCTCAGGCAGTAATCACTCCCTTTGATAAGTGGGGATTGGATTTTGTGGGACCCACTGACCCTCCATCAAATGGAAAGTCTTATATCTTGGTATGCATTGATTATGTGACGAAGTGGGTAGAAGTTAAGGCCATGAAGCATGCAAGAGATAAAAAAGTTGTATAATTTCTTTGGGTATGTGCAGGATCATCGTGCAAAAAACAGGCCCTTAAGTGGCAAAAAATTCAGAAAAATCAGTGTTAGGCAACTTGACGTAAATATTTGAATAAGTTATCTATATTATTTCAAAAATATGTAAGAATAGAATTTGTAGAAAATTGAATGTAGTTTCTAAAATACAAGGTTTATTTAAAATAAATAAAATCTATTTGGTGAAAATTTGAAATTTCAATGCAGTAGTACTTAAATTTCAGGGAAAAAATAAGAAGTAGGTGTCTCTCGACCACCCTAACCATAATAAAATGATAATATTTTTTTGTAAGATTTTATATATAAGTAGAGGACTCATGTCTGATGTGATGCATATTTTTTATAATTTTTTCAAGTAAATAATTAATTATGAATTTTTTATTACAACTTTTAGAAAATATAAAACTCGTCTATCGACCACCTTAACTTGGTCAAAATTCATGAAATTTAATTTTTTTTTTTAATCCTATAGTATGTGAAGCATAGAATGTACGCATGTTTGGATTCAAAAATATGATACCGCTTGAAAGTTATAGATGTTTTTCAATCAGCCTATCGATCAGGACTTTAGTCATAATTCTAATAGAAAATGAATAATAATTATTTATTAAATTCAAATTAAATCATAATTTATATTTTTGGAAAGATGAGAATCTCCTCTAAAAACCCTTTTTGTTTCATTAATTTTGGGTGAAAAAAAAGTCGTCAGCCACATACCCTACAAATACCCATAATATTGCCACTTTTTGGCGCACCATGATCCTGCACATACCCCTTTATGAGGAGATTTTCACAAGATATGGAGTTACAAGAGAAATAGTGATTGATCAAGGGGCTCAATTCACATCAACCCTTGTTGCAACACTAGTTAATGAGTACAACATAAGGCACATGAAGTCTACTCCTTATCACCCCTAGGCTAATGGCCAAGTTGAGGTGACCAACAAAGAAATTAAAGCCATTTTGACCAAAATGGTAGCTATTCATAGAAAGGATTGGGAAAATAGATTACCAGAAGTTGTTTGGGCCTATAGGACAACCTGGAAAACAACTACAGGCTTCACTCCATTTGAGTTGTTGTATGGAAAGACAACCATGATTCCCATTGAATTTGAATATAATACTCTTCAGACTGCAATAGATTTGGGGATGGATATTTCTGAGGTACAGAGAGAATGAATCATGCAGCTAAATGCTTTGGATGAGATAAGGAGAGCAACCCTGCATCATATAAAGGTAGTGCAAAATCAGAGAATCAAGTGGCATGATAAATTTATCAAGGATAAGAAATTCCAATCAGGAGATTGGGCCTTGCTCTATGACTCAAGATATCAGGACAATGTAGGAAAATTGTAGACAAGGTGGCTAGGACCACATGAAGTCATTGAGGTCTTTCCTAATGGAGTTGTTTAGCTTACTACCATTGACCCTGTCAGATTCAAGTTACTTTTCAATGGTCATCGCCTCAGATTATATCACAAGCTAGCTTCCAAAGAAGAGTTCCTATAATAATTCACCCAACATTTAGCACCTGAGCTTCCTGTAGCCAAAGGAAGTGGACCTAATGTCCCTCCTTCTGGCTAATTAAGGTACGTACTTGTCATAATAAAGACTTCCACTCTTGTGGAAATTGATTTCTTCACCCATCCGTCCATTCACCTATCCATCACCACCTTTCTCTCTCTTCCATCACTTCATTCCACCTCACCTCATTCCAGTTCATTTTCATTAATTACTTAATTTATTCCCTAAAAAGAAAAACAATACATTCTCCATGATCTTTGCAACAAATCCTCCACACATTTAGGTATGTGTGCATTAATTTATATCTTTTAATAATCTTTTAAGTGCATTCATTTAATCACTGTACGTTAGTATATACCTTCACATAACATGTCATTATTCCCTATCAAATCGCCACTCCCATCTCACATGTGCATACACATGTCCAAATTTTCTATTGGGGGGAAAGGAAAAGATGCAAATATATTTCCCATGTGTCAATTTATGCTAGGATATGTTAGAAAACTTAAAATGAGCTGATTTGAAATTTGAATGAAAGGATGGATTGCATATGTGAAGTGACACTAACTACAACGACCATTTCTTCCCATCATAATTCTCCTTTATCACTCATTTTCTTGCCATTATTGACCTTGTCGTAATCTTGAGTTGCAAACAAAAATTGAAAACAAAAGAAAGGGAAAATTCAATCGATATTGGCACTGGAAATTTAATAGGAATTGCAGGAAGGTGTTTGGCTTTCAGACATGAATTATAGGAAAGAAATTTTGCAGAGTGATAGTTGATTGCAAACAATGGGAGGAGGGCTAATTCGAAATGAGCCCTTGGTTCATGATGTTTTATTACAGAATGCAAAATGCTTGGATGAATTTAGAAGCTATGGATGGTTAGATTACTTCCTAAAGCTAGATGGCTTTGATGAAAGCATTGCACTAGAATTCGCCTAGACATTTTCTGAAGGAAAATCCACAGTAAAAGGGTTGGAGGTTGTGGTAACTAAGGAAAGAATTGTAGAGATTACAAGGTTACTTGCTGATGGTGAACATTACCCTGCCTCTAAAGGCACCAGGTTAGTTAGGGCTGAATTTACAGTACATGGCGACCCTCCAATCAATGTGGATAAACAAGGTGCAAAAAGAACCTCTCTACCCAAACCATGGAAGTAGGCAACCATCTACATTATAAGGTATCTCACTTTTGAAGGTCATTTGTTGAATCTGCATTTAGTACATTTCAAACTCTTGAGTCACATGAGGCACAGAAGGAGGATGAATGTGCCTAATGTTGTATACAATCTTCTCTCAATCACAATGACCGAGACCTAGAAAGGTAGGGACAATTCTATTTCCTGCCATTGTCTGATTAAATTGATAGTTGAAAAGCCTCTGGATGATGTGTCTAGAATGACTTGGGAAGAATTTATAAATGTCAAGATCAAATTAGACCTGAGCACTTGCAACCTAGGGTTTTGCATCAACCTTGTAGGTCTATCAGGAGATTGAACACAATTGAATCCACTCTTGGTGCTTCAACCTTTGGCGTAGGCCCTAGTGTAAACCCTCCTGCAACAAAAGAAACCATAGAAATTAGTTCTTCTAGAAAAAAGCACTCAGAAAAAGAAAGCTCCTTCTCAGATTCTGATGATGACATTCCACTTGGCACCTTGATGAAAACTAGGGCACATAAGAGAGAAGTAGAAATGAGAAAAGGAAATGCCAAAGGCAGCTGACAGAAATAAAGGTGCTAAGTTCTAAGAAGAGGAAGGCTGACACTGTTCATCCTATAGCCAAAGAAAAATGTGAGAGACCTCCTAGGAAATCAAGACCAGTTGGGCCAACGATTGGTACACCTCCATAGGAAAGCCCTAATCCTGGCGAGACATCGCATGAGAACCCTAAAGCTCCAATGCAGTAGGAGAATGTTGAAGAAGAAGACATATTTGAGAAAGCAACAAATATAGCATTGGCTAATCTTGCTAACATTGTAGAAGAGTTTGAGGAAAATTAGGATTTCCTGTAGCATGAGCAAGAGGTCTTGTAGCAATATCCAAAACAAGAAGATGAGATCCTGTAGCAAGAAGTGGAAGAAGAAACAACACCCTTGTAGCTAGAGACAATTGGATAACTTGAATCCATGCAGATAGTACTATATGAGGAGCAACCATTGACAAAAATATTGGTAGGAATTCATAATCCTCCTGATTTTACAGTACATATGACAATTTTGAATTTATGGAAAGAAATACAAAGGAGGGTGGAAGAATGGAAAAGGAAAAACAAAAATTGAAAAGGAGATACAAAAGAGGGATGAGGAGATTGAAGATAAGAACGAAAAAATTTCCACCCTGAAGAAGAGGGTGGATGATATGGAAACCTTGGTACCATAGATTTTGGAATGTAGGACACATCCAAGGGTCTATGCTATACACTTGAAAGTGAAATATCTCTCTTTTAAGCTGTCAAGGATTGTCTTAGGTTTGAATCCTTCTATTTACACTCCTAATGAATTTTTCAATGCTTATCGAATTGCCTCCCCTGAAATGAAGAATTTGTTGTGTGAGTTTTATTTGCATAATTATGCTATAACTCAAGACCATGATTGGAATCCGCTGTTGTATGTTGGGGATGTCCAATTAAGGGCATTTATGTCTTGGGTCCAAAATGAGATTAGTTGGGGACAACGACATGGGGCTTATAAGAAATTGGAGTCTAACATCCCTCTGCCCATTAGGGCTGAATCAAGCAACCTAAAGGATATTTATAGAGAATGGTACATAATGCTTCTCAAACCTAGTTAAGGCAACAAGATTATGCCTTGGATTGAGGCAGTTTATAATGAGTATGAGGTAAAGGTAATAACAAAGGAGAAAACTATGAGAAGATACCTATCACAATGATGTAATAGCCTAATTGATGAGTTGAAGTAGGTTGAACCTCATTCCATCCACAATTGTTCTGCAACACTAGAAAGGATTGATAGGTATATTCAGATTCTGAGAACGAAGGGGAGATTTTGGCTTGCCTTGAATTTCCAGCCACCCATTCTCATTTGGCCCATGCCAAAATTTAGGTTCTACCAATATGACAATGCTACAGAAAAACAAAGATGGAGCAGATTGGATAGATTGAGAGGATTCTATTGGGATCTCAATTCATGCACAACAACCACTAATGTTTGAAAACTATCAGTTGCAAATTTTAGAGCTTTGACCAAGTAGAAGGACAATCCTTCCCTTGTTGGGGAACCATCAAAATGTTAGGTTGGGGGGAGTGATGAGCCTAGTTTTTGGTCCAATTTTGGGTAGAATCTATAGTTTATTTGCTGGAAATTATCATGGACTTTGATGTTAAATGTTGATATTTTCATAATGTTTCCCTCAAACCATAGACATTGGGCTTAATCCTATTTCTACAAGTTTTAATGACATTGAAATATTATGTGGATTATCTTTATTGATTTTGTATGTGTTTAATGAATGTTCCTTAAGGTGGTTATAGATATGCAGTTATTATGCATATTGATATTACCATGTTGATTTAATTTGAGGATGCTAAGTTGAGGAAGACACCGCCAGCTGGGCATGCACCATAACGTCTAGCAAAAGAATCGCTCAATGTCAAAGGAGGTAGATGACAAAAGATTCCTATTGCAATTGAATGTAACCACCTTGTAGTGGACTTTAATGATTGAGCAGATGTGAGTGTTACTACTATGCTAAATCTACGTTTGCATGTCTGACAATATTCCATGCACATGTAATCGCCACCACTCCACTTTCTCTATTTTCCCTAAATGGTGTCCTCCTAGTCGTGGAGTTGACTACCTTGTCTATTCGATAGTATAAATAAAGAATTGATGCTCCTTCTTTAGGAGTTGTACAATTGGATATTGTACTTGCACTCTCAATTTTTTAGTAATACAAATACATTGCTCTTTTTTGTACTCATGATTTACAATGAATAAAATAAAGTTATGAGTTTGAGCATCTGAGTTCTTATTATTTTTAGAGGATACTTATCCACGGGGGCCCACTTGGTGAGTAATCTATCCTCTTAGTTTAGTATTAGGCCAATATTACTTGCTATTTAGTAATTAGTTAGAAGTCTAACACCAACTATTCTTGCAACCACTAGAATTCCATTCTGTGACTGTTCCTACAACCAAAGTAGATAGAGTAGTGCCCTGTTTGTTGCTTAGATTTTCATTCCTACTACATATTTTAGTTTGATATAGTTTTTGATTGATGATTGGAATTTATGGTGTTCCCTTCTAAGCAATTTACTTTTAGTATTGTGAATTCTTTAGCCGTAGAATGAAAATGGCTACTTTGGGTTCCTAGTGCACATACTATGCTGACCCATTTCAAGTTCACATCCCTAGGTTGACAAGTTAAATGTACCTTCATGATGATTGAAATAGCTATTTAGGTTAGATGTGCAATCTCTGAATCATGGCTGCAAGGGCTTAGTTATTAAATCATTTTAGGAGGCTAAAAATATTCTTATTATAATTTTCTCAATATCCTCAACATATACAACCAACAACAACTAGTAGATAACCAATTGACTAGTTGAAATCAATGACAACACCAAAAATATTTCCATAACACCTTCAATATTTTAATTCTTGTAATAATAGGTAATTATGGTGAAAATTCATATCACACACAAAATGAGACATACATAACACTTAGAAGATGTTATAATTGGTCAAAGAAAGGTCTCATTGATGTACCTCAACCTAAGCCCATATTGACACATGATAAGAGTTATGAAACCTTTACAAAATCAAAAGTTTCATAACACAAGCAAGGTTTATGGTAGGAAAGGTCATGTTTCACACCCAAACATGATGGAATAGTCTGAGCTACATTGCACCAATGATATCTCTTAAGAGACTAAAGTGCAAAAGGCAACAAAATTTGACAAACTATTACTTGGAAACTATGGCATTTAGAAACATTATGTATGAAGGTACAAGATCATTTAGGGCCCCTATACAATAACCTCTATCTACAAGTCATTTTCTCATGGTGTTGAGTTTTTCAGTTGATAGAAAAAGCATCAAATGCATGTAGTGTAAAGTTGCAAGGTGGTGTAATTTTTGTTCTATTCATCGTGCGATCAAACCAATGGTTCCAACACATCTATATGGGTAGGTTTACACTAGGAAAGGTCTTGTTTTGCACTAATTTTTTTTGAAATAGTCCAAGCTACATTGCACCGACAATATCTCTTAAGAGACCAAAGTGCAAAAGGAAACAAAATTTGGTGAGCTGTTACTCAAAAGCCATGGCACTTAGAAACATTCTATCTAAAGGTACATGATCACATAGGGCCCCTCTACAATAACGTCTCTTGGTTTTCAATATCTTTGAGTTATTTGTCCGTGGTGACAAGTTTTTAGTTGATGGAAAAGAGTCAAATGCATGCAGTGTAAAGTTGCAAGGTGGTGTAATTTTTGTTATGTTTGTCATGTGACCAAACTGATATTTCCAACATGTCTAGATGGGTAGGTTTATACTAGGCAAGGTCTTGTTTCATACCCAAACATGCCAGAACAGTTTGAGCTACATTGCATCAATGATATCTCTTAAGAGACCAAAGTGCAAACAAGGAACACACTTTGACGAGATATTAATAGGAAATTGTGGCACTTAAAAAAATTTCATCTAAAGGTATAGGATCAAGTAGGGCCCCTCTAAAATAACCTCTCTTGGTTTTAATATCTCTGAGTCATTTGCCCATGGTGTCGAGTTTTCAGTTGATGGAAAAAATTTCAAACACATGCAATGTAAAGTTGCAAGGTGGTGTAATTCTTGTTCTATTCACTATGCAACCAAACCAATAGTTCCAACATATCTAGATGGGTAGTCTTACACTAGGAAAGGTCATGTTTCACACCCAAACATGCTAGAACATTCCAAGCTACATTGCATCGATGATATATCTTAAGAGACCAAAGTGCAAAAGGGTAGCAAACATTGATGAGTTGTTACTCAAAAATCATGGAATGTAGAAGAATTTTGTATGAAGGTACATGATCACATAGGGACCCTCTATAATAACCTCTCTCAAATTTTGATATATCCAAGTCATTTTCTCACGGTGTCAAGTTTTCAGTTGATGGAAAAAGCATCAAATGCATGCAATGCAAAGTTGCAAGGTGGTGTAATTTTTATTTTGTTTGTTGTGCAACCAAACAAAAAATTCCAACACATCTAGATGGGTGGTTTTATGATAGGAAAGGTCCTGTTTCACACCCCAACATGTTGAAATGTTTCAGGCTAAATTGCACTAGTGATTTCACTTAAGAAACCAAAGTGTAAAATGGTAGCAAACTTTGACGAGTTTTTACTTAGAAATAGTGTCACTTAGAAATATTCTTTCTAAAGGTATAGGATCATATTGAGTCTTTCTACAATAACCTCTCTTAGATTTTCATATCTCCAAGCCGTTTGGCCATGGTGAAAGTTTTTCTGATGCCCCAAAAATTGTCAGATTTGCATGTAGTGTAAAGTTGCAAGGTAGGCTACTTTTTGTTTTGTTCTTCGTGTGTCCAAATCGTTAGCACCAACACATATAGGTGGGCACATATACACTATAATACATGGTCACCACCCTTCATTATAAAAGGGTCATAGTATTTCCTATTCGAAGGCTCACAACTTTTCACCTTTGAAAAGTCACAACCTAAATCATATAATTACTATTCATGAGAACCTAAATTAATTAATTTGTAATATTGCTTAAGGTTCTATTCTTAATTTAATTCTTCAATGATGTTATGGATGTCTTTCTCAAATGAAATCATCTCCCTTTCATGTTAGTGCTTATCAACCTAGAAAGTATTTCAACAAACAATGTTGTTAATATTTTCATAATTTCTAAGCATAAGGTAATCATAAATACACAGAGTAATCTTGTTGAAGATAAATTTGGTCATGAAGTAAACAAATAGATATACACAATACATGAAGTATGAGGCATACACATGAATACATGTAATATGTGTATACACAAGAAGCATGAAGCATACATGTGAATACATGTAATACATGAAGCATACACATGAAGCATGAAGCATACATGTGAACACTGCGAGACAACCAGAAGCGGAGGGTAAAATACGAGGTACCTTACTGCTAAGTTTAGCTTTTATGGAAGCTTTAACTATTTATGGATTAGTTGTAGCTCTAGCACTTTTATTTGCTAATCCGTTTGTTTGATCTCGGAGACCAAAATATGTACCCTTCGGGATTTTAAATACCCCCCCTCTATCCATTTTCTTGTTCAGCCAATAGGGGAGGGGCTGATCCAAAATAATGGACTTATACTTCACTTGTTTCGATCAGAAAGATTTGCGACACTCGGAGAAGTAGATAGATCGAACAAAGTTTTTTTGTTTTCATAATTGTATCCTTATTTGTCGTTATGCGGGACCTGGGACTTACTAAGTACTTGAAATTTGCTTATCCGGACTTCGAATAATAGTAGAATCGAGTCAGAGAAAAAACTTTGTACACATGAATACAGATAATTCATGGAGTATACATAGGAAGCATGAAGCATTCACATGAACACATGACATAAACACAAGATGCACAAAGCATACATGTGAACATATGACGTATACAAAAGAAGCATGACACATACATGTGAATACATGTAATACATGCAGTATACACGTGAAACATGAAACATACACGTGAAAACATGTAATACATGAAGTATACAAAGGAATCATGAAACATACACATGAATATATGAAGTATACACATCAAGCATGAAGTGTACATGTGAATACATGTAATATGTGAAGTATACACAGGAAGAATGAAGCATACGTGTGAAAACATGAAGAATACATAGGAAGCATGAGGCATACACATGAATACATGTAATATGTGAGTATACATAGGAAGCATGAAGCATACATGTGAATACATGTAATAAATAAGTATACATAGGAAGCATGAAGCATACACATGAACACATAAAGTATACACAGGAAGCATGAAACATACATATGAATACATGAAGTATACACAAGAAGCATGAAGAATACTTGTGAATACATGCAATATGTGAAGTATACATATGAAGAATGAAGCATACACATGAATACATGTAATGCATGAAGTATACACAAGAAGCATGCTATTTTGTATTATAATTTAGACTTGTTGAGGTCAAAATATTATCTTTTGATTCATAGCATCCACTATTGGGGTTTGGAATGGTAAATGTATTCTAAGAATTATGTCACAAACATCTAAAGGTATAAGGTCACATGTAATAATGTCTTTCTCATTTTTAGTTTCATACTTGAAAGTGCATAGTATAATTACATGAATTTCCTTACCATGCTACAATGATCCTAGAGAGTATGGGCTTATATGTGTAGTGGTAGAGAGACCTAGGTGTTAGATTTCATCATGAATTATTATATTCATATGATTGATGATGTCAATAATGACATGGCTAGGTTTTCCATTCACCCAATAGTTCATGTGAAAGACATATATACCTTGAAATCATTAGTGGTCACTGTTGTGCATGTTTTGCACACATGCCCTGCCGTAGGCAGGGACCCCCTTTTTTTTGCTCCTGACAGGCTGCTTTGCCCCTGTCTTGTTTTGTGTGCCCCATTTCCAAGCCTAAATTGGTCATGTGCCTTCAAAACGTTCGAATTCCCCTACCCAAATTCACCTACTTGGGGTATTCAAATTTGCGAAGAAATAAAGTCACCCATACCCTTTCTGCCTTTTGTCTTGCTTTGGTTGTTTCAGAAATGTCTGTGGACCCCTGTCGGTCCAGTTTCCACATTTTTGGCTTTCGGGACAACTTTTTTGTAGATTTAGGGTGTGTTTGGGGTGTTTCTATGAACTGCCAAGGTTGCTTCAATGTTTCGTTAAGTTTCGGTGGTTCCGGAGCTTCATCCATTTTTTGCTGTTTTGGAAACATCCGTGGACCCCTGTTCGTCCGATTTCCACATTATTGATTTTGAGGCTAACTTTTTGGTGGATCTGAGATGTGTTTGTGGTCCCTAAATGAACTGCCAAGGTTGTGTCAACGTTCGGTTAAGTTTCGGTGGTTTCGGAGCTTCGTCCCTCTTTGGCTGTTTTGGAAACATCCGCGGACCCCCGTCACTCCTGTTTCCTCAATTTTGACTTTGGGAGAAATCTTTTTTGTATCTGGGATGTGTTTGATGTACGTAAATGAACTGCCAAGGTTTCATCAAAGTTTGGTTGAGATTCGATGGTTTCAGAACTTTCCCTCCGGAGTTCCCTTCCTCCTTGGCTGTTTGGAAACATCCGTGGACCTCCATCGCTCCCATTTCCTCATTTTTGACTTTGGGGTCACTCTTTTTTGCATTTGGAATGTGTTTGATGTGCATAAATGAACTGCCAAGGTTTCGTCAAAGTTCGGTTAAGTTTCGGTGGTTTCAGAGCTTCGTCCCCCTTTTGCTGTTTGGAACATCCATTGGCTCAGGGCGACCCGGCCTCCGGAGCCCGGCCCCTCCGTGGCTGTTTCCGGACTTCCGTCCCTCCGTGGCCGTTTCTGAGGTTTCGCCTCTCTGTCGCCATTTTGGAACTTCTGACGGTTGCCTTCTTTCTGCCCTCCGGAGCCCGGCCCCTCCGTGGCCGTTTCTGGGGTTCCGCCTCTCCGTGGCCGTTTTGGAACTTCCGACGGCTGCCTTCCTTCCGCCCTCCGGAGCCCGGCCCCTCCATGGCCGTTTCCGGGGTTCTGCCTCTCCGTGGCCGTTTTGGAACTTTCGACGGCTGCCTTCCTTCCGCCCTCCGGAGCCTGGCCCCTCTGTGGCCGTTTCCGGGGCTTCGTCCCTCCTTGGCTGTTTTGAACATCTAGGAGCCTGCCTTCTTCCCAGCTGTTTTGAACATCCGGGAGCCCGCCTCCTTCCCGGCTGTTTTGAACATCCGGGAGCCCGCCTCCTTCCTGGCTGTTTTGGCTCCTATATGCTGTCTGCCTTCTAGCTTTCTTTCGCCATCTTTCCGCCCTCTGGCGCTCACCCCTTGAAGCAAGCATTAATGTTTATGGTCTAAATGAGCTCCAAATATGAATATCAAAATATTTTGATGATGTATGGATAGATCTAACAGGGAATTTGTATGTTTGACTGACATTTTCCTTAACTCATGTATAAATTCACTTACGACACTTCGTGTTTGCAGGAGTCAAGAAGCCTTCCGTAGGTCTATCGAAGAGGTCCATTAAGGGAGTTGTCCTGCCTTTTTCCAAATGATGATGATTTCTAAGGAGCTTTCCACCCGAATCAGGGGTCGCCAATCCATTGATGTCGATCGTCGACGGACTTGTTTGATCAAAGGAAAAACACTGCAAGCACATCAAGCAAAAGACAACTTTCAGGCAGTTTCAGCTACAGTGAAAAGGGAAATCAGCTAAATGACGAAATTTCTATAGTGACTGGCACTAGATGACAAAACAGGGAAAAGACAAGAAATGTATTTTAAATTGTTGGATATTGTGGGGTAGGTGAAACCCTAATGTAATTGAATCTGAGCCACTCAATGCAAATTGATCCTAGCCATTCATTTGGGCTTTGGAAAACTATAAATAGGGGCTTGCCCCTCATTTGTAAGTGTTGGAGAATTGATGTAAGAGGCATTTGCAGCAATAGAAGATAGCATTGCATGATTTTCTGGATGCTCTCTTTGATTTTGCTCATCTTGCATGCATGGTTCTTCCTTCCATGTCAGTTTTAATGTTAGTTTCTTGAATGGAGGTGATAATGGAAAT
Organism: Sequoia sempervirens; assembly: GCA_007258455.2. Lineage (NCBI taxonomy): Eukaryota > Viridiplantae > Streptophyta > Pinopsida > Cupressales > Cupressaceae > Sequoia > Sequoia sempervirens. The sequence goes on along the minus strand of VDFB02285721.1, from coordinate 26,768 downwards.
AGCTGTTTTGGTATTTGATGAGCTTTCAACCCATACTTTTAGCACTTGTTGATGATAAGCTACTGTGCAAAGTTAGCCTGGGCTTCTTTGTTCCAATGCTGCAACTTAGTTCAATTGCATGTTCATGATGTGCATGTGCAATTTGAAAATCTGCAGTCCTTAGAAGATTGCACTGGTTTTGTGCAACTATAGGTTTCTCTTGGCCAAGCAAAACCCAGTTTAGGAAGCCTGTTTACTTTAGCAGCCACCATTGTTACTGTTCATTCATAGCTTAGGATTAGAATAGCTTTCTTAACCCTTCTCTTTTTGCTATTTATTTTAATCCTTTGTTAGAGTAGGACCCAAAGCATCACCATGAAGCTAAATCTGATGAATTTGATGAGTTTCAACTTGCTGTTTTGAGTGGACAGCCACTGTTCATTCACTTTCAGCACTTTGAAACTGCATTTGCAAACCCAACTTCCATGCTTTGTAACTCATCTGTAAGTCCGCCTTGTGATTCGAACAAATCACATCAAACTACTGATGTATCTAAGCACTGTCATGACCTGACATTCGAGAGACCTTGGGATAGTGTTCTGCAATTCGATTGTGGGAAATTGTCTTTCAAGAGAGGTAGTGCGCCTATGCACTGCCTGTGTTGGGAAGTGCATAAAAACACCATCAACAGAACTGGCGCTAGAGGGAGGGCAGAACATGTTGAGGCTACAAAGCTGAAAGTTGGAAATCGAAAGGAGCACTTGCAAAGAAGAAATCTGAGATAGGAGATCTCTTTAATTAAAAAATCAAAAAATTTTGAAGGCAAACAATAGCTGAGTCGAAATGGAGCAGCATTTGCAAATCAACATCACTCAGCTGCATGCAAATTTGAACAAGAGACTGAAGAAGCCATTGGAGCAATTTGTGTTGGCGGATAGATGTCGGATCCATTGCACTTGCAGGCATAGTGAATTGGGATGTCTAACATTCTTGGACAGAATTGAGAAAGTCTTGCAGGGAGAAATTCCCTTTTGGGAAATATTCCAGCCCTTGGCCCCCACAGACCCGGAGGAAGAATTGACAACCATGGCAGCCAAGGCATTCAAGGAGTTGATCGAGGAAAATTTGAGCAGCATGGATGGACCAAGATTGGGGGAAATATTAATGTCTTGTTGGTGCAGATTTCACAATGCACCCCACTCCAAATTCACTTGCTCGTCATGCACAAAAATCATCGCTCAAGCCAAGGGTTGTTTGGATAAGTTGGAGCAGCCAACTCTCAATGAGGAGAAGTTATCCAATGAGGCAGAAGAGTTGTCAACATCCGGAGGAAAGCAAAATAAAGATGAACCAAGAAATTTGACACAAGTTGGTGTTGAGACAGCAGACATGGAAAATGAAAACCAAGAGGGAGGAGCTGAAATTCTTGGGACAGCAAGTTGCCTTGGTGAAAATCTGATTGAAATTAATTTAGAAGGCCTTCTCTCCACCAATCAAGGGAAGTCCTCCACTCCAGAAGAAGAGCAATTGGTAGGTGAAGATGAACCAATGAGATTTATAGCAGCATATGCTAGGACAGCCAACACAGATGCTGAAAATCAAGAAGAAGAGGAGGCTGAAAGCCTTGGGGCAGTAGAAAGATATGACCAGCTCATCTCCAGATTAGCAAGGGATTGGTCAGAGCTAAAATACCAAGTTGATTTGGAGATATTGCTGCTCCCAAATTGGTGTCGACTCCATGATTCATCACACTCAGAGCTCACATGTAAACTATGCCAAGAAGCCATCAAACAAGTCAAAGATCAAGCAAGGCAGCCAAGTGCCCGACCTCCTCTACTTGCTGCCCATATCGAAGAAGAAGACCAAGAACCTGAACTGAGTGATGGATTAGCTGAAGGCAGATCTCAAGAGGATGTTGGGGCAGCAATAGAAGAAGGATAGCAATATAGTCTTAGACTACCGAGCGATGAAGTAGATCAAGCGGGAATGCTGTCCACCAGTCATCAAAAAGTTATTCCTCCTGAAGAGCAGTTATGTGCCATGGATGGTGGATTTTTTGGCGAGTCTTCAGAGGGAAATTGTGCAGTAGACTTTGGTCCCCTTGATGAGGTGCCATCGATTGACGACTTCTTTCCATTAGGAGCTGCACTACGGAGGTATGCTCATGTCGAGGAAGAGCACATCTCAGAAGATGAAAGTGATGAATACATACTCCTTGAGCCCTTGAACAATGATGCACTAGAGTTTCCAGATTGGGAGAGGAGCTCTTTCTCTATTTACAGTGATAGTGACCAAGAGGAAACAAGTGGGCACCATGAGGAGATACATGAACAACAAAAGGAAGAAGATAAAGGTGGAGGTATTTTGATGGCTGCCAACAAATACGACGAGCTTGGTCAATTACGGGCTGCAATTGAGGGTCCTTCCGCCTCAATCCTTACAGATTTTCCTTCACAACCAAAGAGCTGCAATGAGATAGATTCATGCATGTCATCATCCCATGACATTGAACGTCATAAAAAAGAGGTTGATACTTGGGGAAGGAGACAAGACAACATGCTACCCCTTGAGGACAGCAACCAAGTGGATCCCAAGTTTGCAGATGATCAATGTGGAGAAGTATTTCTTTTTGAAGAATTGCCAATCAGGGTTGTAGGTCCCATTGGTGGATTGGAAGAGCTGCTTGCTGCCCCGTCCTCCCAGCTTTATACCAGCTTAATGTCTGAAGTGCTGCACCCTCCACCACGCCCACTCAAGGCTACCAATGCAATGATCAAGGATGTTATGCTCGCTCTCGACTGTCCAACGCTGCCACCTCCGTGTGACGACATCTAGGTTTTATCCTTCCTTTCCCCTATCATTTCTCATAATTGCACATATTATTTTGATTATGGGAACGAGGGAAAACGAACATGTTTATGGATTAACCATGGGTTCAACGAGCCTCCTCAATTGCTGATTTTTCATGATGATGTGGTGGAACTTGAGTACTGCAATGGTGAATTTCTTTTTTAGAATATAAAGATAAATTTGCATGGTTAAGAACGATAACGATTGCCTGTTTGCTCGTGCATGCATTACGAAATCCAATGAGTGTTAATGTCAACTCGCCTTGCCTGAACATAATGTTTTGTAAATATCTTTGTACATAGCTCATTTTTGAGTAGTATAGGTTTCCTGTAAATACTCTGCTTTCCTGCTTTCCTTAGGTTAGTTGGCTTTTGTAGGTTGTTTGCTTTTTGTTTGCTTTTGCTTTGTTGCTGCTTTGCTTGGGGTCCATTTTCTTTTAGCTAGGCACATCTGTGTGCACAACAACCATATTATCGCCTGGGGTTGTTCTACGTATTTCTTTGTCAAACTCTAATCAAGTCTTCAGAGTGGATGGTGAAGGTCTTCTGTTAGTGTCAAGCGATCTAGGTGTTTAATTCGAAGAGGATAAGTTTTTGGTTTAGTCTGACTTTGATGTATTCTGAAATCTTATAGCTCTTACACATCTTAAGAATTCGACGGTCACTATAGGGCCTTTTGTGAAGTCTAGTTAAGTGAAAAATCTAAAATTATGCTCCAGGGCCACTGTGATTCTCAGCCCTAAGCGCGAGCTTCAATGCTTGCAGGTTGAAATAGAAGAGCTGAAAAGAGAAGAGAAAGAAATAAAGAAAACATTGAAAATTAAAAGAAAAGAAAATTCAACTTTTCAGGGGTATCCGAGCAACTCTATCGGGGCTATGGATGCCCGGCTGGCAGTAGAGCAATGTTCGGGAGAATCACAGCGATAACCTCGTCAGGGCTATGGACTCCTGACTAGCAGCGAGGCAATGTCCCAGATGCTTTTAGAGTTAGAATAAACTACGTAGCTTAACTTGACGGAGCTTGGGTTCCTGTAGCAACTGAAGAATGGAAATTAATGCAATTGCACACACTTGGATTTTCAGCATACTGAAGGTTGGGTTGGCTAATGGTTTTGATCCTTTGGTTGGGCGTCTGGTTAGTTTGCCCTAGCGTGAAGGTCAGAACCAGAGATTCTGGGTTCGTGATTCCAGTTTGTCATCAAAATGCTCTGGAGCATTTCCCCAGCGAGTCGCCATTTGTTGTGCATGTTTTGCACACACGCCCCGCCGTAGGTAGGGACCCCCTTTTTTTTGCTCCTGACAGGCTGCTTTGCCCCTGTCTTGTTTTGTGTGCCCCATTTCCAAGCCCAAATTGGTCATGTGCCTTCAAAACGTTCGAATTCCCCTACCCAAATTCACCTACTTGGGGTATTCAAATTTGCGAAGAAATAAAGTCACCCATACCCTTTTTGCCTTTTGTCTTGCTTTGGTTGTTTCGGAAACGTCCGTGGACCCCTGTCGGTCCATTTTCCACATTTTTGGCTTTTAGGACAACTTTTTGGTAGATTTAGGGTGTGTTTGGGGTGTTTCTATGAACTGCCAAGGTTGCATCAATGTTTCATTAAGTTTTGGTGGTTCCTGAGCTTCATCCATTTTTTGCTGTTTTGGAAACATCCGTGGACCTCTGTTGGTCCGATTTCCACATTATTGATTTTGAGGCTAACTTTTTGGTGGATCTAAGATGTGTTTGTGGTCCCTAAATGAACTGCCAAGGTTGCGTCAATATTCGGTTAAGTTTTGGTGGTTCCGGAGCTGCGTCCCTCTTTGGCTGTTTTGGAAACATCCGCGGACCCCCGTCACTCCCGTTTCCTCAATTTTGACTTTGGGAGCAATCTTTTTTGTATCTGGGATGTGTTTGATGTATGTAAATGAACTGCCAAGGTTTCGTCAAAGTTTGGTTGAGATTCGATGGTTTCGAAACTTTCCCTCCGGAGTTCCCTTCCTCCTTGGCTGTTTGGAAACATCTGTGGACCTCCATCGCTCCCATTTCCTCATTTTTGACTTTGGGGTCACTCTTTTTTGGATCTGGAATGTGTGTGATGTGCGTAAATGAACTGCCAAGGTTTCGTCAAAGTTTGGTTAAGTTTAGGTGGTTTCAGAGCTTCGTCCCCCTTTTGCTATTTGGAACATCCGTTGGCTCAGGGTGACCCGGCCTCCGGAGCCCGGCCCCTCCGTGGCTGTTTCCGGACTTCCGCCCCTCCATGGCTGTTTCCGGGGTTTCACCTCTCCGTTGCCGTTTTGGAACTTCTGACGGCTGCCTTCCTTCTGCCCTCCGGAGCCCGGCCCCTCCGTGGCCGTTTTGGAATTTCTGACGGCTGCCTTCCTTCCGCCCTCCAGAGCTCGGCCCCTCCGTGGCTGTTTCTGGGGTTCCGCCTCTCCGTGGCTGTTTTGGAACTTCTGACGGCTGCCTTCCTTCTACCCTTCGGAGCCCGGCCCCTCCGTGGCCGTTTCTGGGGCTTCATCCCTCCTTGGCTGTTTTGAACATCCAGGATCCTGCCTTCTTCCCGACTGTTTTGAACATCTGGGAGCCCGCCTCCTTTCCGACTGTTTTGAACATCCGGGAGCCTACCTCCTTCCTGGCTATTTTGGCTCATGTCTGCTGTCTGCCTTCTAGCTTTCTTCCACCATCTTTCCGCCCTCTGGCGCTCGCCCCTTGAAGCACACATTAATGTTTATGGTCCAAATGAGCTCCAAATATGAATATCAAAATATTTTGATGATGTATGGATAGATCTAACAGGGAATTTGTATGTTTGACTGACATTTTCCTTAACTCATGTATAAATGCACTTACGACACTTCGTGTTTGCAGGAGTCAAGAAGCCTTCTATAGGTCTATCGAAGAGGTCCATTGAGGGAGTTGTCCTGCCTTTTTCCAAATGATGATGATTTCTAAGGAGCTTTCCACCCGAATCAGGGGTCGCCAATCCATTGATGTCGATCATCGATGGACTCGTTTGATCAAAGGAAGAACACTGCAAGCACATTAAGCAAAAGACAACTTTCAGGCAGTTTCAGCTACAGTGAAAAGGGAAATCAGCTAAATGACGAAATTGCTATAGTGACTGGCACTAGATGACAAAACAGGGAAAAGACAAGAAATGTATTTTAAATTGTTGGATATTTTGGGGTAGGTGAAACCCTAATGTAATTGAATCTGAGCCACTCAATGCAAATTGATCCTAGCCATTCATTTGGGCTTTGGAAAACTATAAATAGGGGCTTGCCCCTCATTTGTAAGTGTTGGAGATTGATGTAAGAGGCATTTGCAGCAATAGAAGACAACATTGCATGATTTTATGGATGTTCTCTTTGATTTTGCTCATCTTGCATGCATGGTTCTTCCTTCCATGTCACTTTTAATGTTAGTTTCTTGAATGGAGGTGATAATGGAAATAGCTGTTTTGGTATTTGATGAGCTTTCAGCCCATACTTTTAGCACTTGTTGATGATAAGCTGCTGTGCAAAGTTAGCCTGGGCTTCTTTATTCCAATGCTGCAACTTAGTTCAATTGCATGTTCATGATGTGCATGTGCAATTTGAAAATCTGCAGTCCTTAGAAGATTGCACTGGTTTTGTGCAACTGTAGGTTTCTCTTGGCCAAGCCAAACCCAGTTTAGGAAGCCTGTCTACTTTAGCAGCCACCATTGTTACTGTTCATTCGTAGCTTAGGATTAGAATAGCTTTCTTAACCCTTCTCTTTTTGCTATTTATTTTAATCCTTTGTTAGAGTAGGACCCAAAGCATCACCATGAAGCTAAATCTGATGAATTTGATGAGTTTCAACTTGCTGTTTTGAGTGGACAGCCACTGTTCATTCACTTTCAGCACTTTGAAACTGCATTTGCAAACCCAACTTCCATGCTTTGTAACTCATCTGTAAGTCTGCCTTGTGATTCCAGCAAATCACATCAAACTACTGAGGTATCTAAGCACTGCCATGACCTGACATCCGAGAGACCTTGGGATAGTGTTCTGCAATTCGATTGTGGGAAATTGTCTTTCAAGAGAGGTAGTGTGCCTATGCACTGCCTGTGTTGAGAAGTGCATAAAAACACCATCAACAGTCACAACACTATTTTTATGGCATTGCACCTCTTGATTAGTATCCTCAATAAAGTTAGTTTCATTTTGAGAGTTGGTGTGATGATCATGTCACTATATATCACCTTTTTATAGTTTCTTACCCTTGTCTCATCCTAGAGAAGATAATGGAGACATATTAGGGTTTTGGGTACTTTTTTTGTAGTATGTTGACTACTCTTACATGAAAGAATGTTGTTTCTATATGAGAGGATTGTAGCTATTTTCCTACATGGATTATTCTAATGTGGGTACATTTTTCCCAATATTTTCCTTAGCCTCAATCTCGGGTGCATTGCATAATTTTTTTCTCAAGGTTTTAATGTTTTGATTATATGGGAAAAATAGGTTTTGAATGGACCTTAAACCATTAACAAACATGTTTTGCAGGGACCTGAAACCCGAACAAAGAGCATGCTGCAAAAGAAATAACCATAGACAACTAGTAGCAAAACAAAGAGCATGTTGCAAAAAGAAATAACCATAGACAACCAGCAACACAACAACAACAAACCATTAGGAAAATCAAAACTACCTTAAGATAAATACATAGCCAATCAACATCCCAATAACAACCATCCAAGAAATATACAAGAAAAATCAAGATACAAAGAGCATGTTTTAAAGTAAACCTAGGGTGATCCCACAATACTAGTTTATAATTTTTGGCCAAACTACACATTGAACTGATTTTGTTAACTAAATCTTCAATTTCAGGCACCTATAGCTTCTAAACCGTGAGGAATTTGAAGATGATGCAAACTAGTGATTTGTGAAATTTTGTTTGTAGAATCTAAATATATATATTTTTAAATTTTTGGAATCAAATTGCATTTCTTTTTCCATTTCCTTCAAAATATGGTTTCTAACAGTAAACACCATTTTTAAAGAGTGACGTGTACTTGCTAATGTACATAACTTTTTTTATATGAAGGATAAAATTATTATTGTTTCAAATTTAGATTTGTAACTACGATATCTAGTGCATGCAATTGGTTTCATAACATTTCATTAAATATATATTTTTTTAATTAAGTTTTGAAGTCAAACCAATTACAATTTAGACATGATTTACTTGCTAACACAACTTTTTTTGTATGTATTGAAATTCAATTTTTTTTGTTGGATAAGGGATATCAATATCTAGTGCATAAATATTTTTCAATTTTTTTTTGATAATCTGTTATTTTTCCACATGTGCAGAACAAAGAGCTTGATTTTTGATGAAAAACCTATGTTTAATTAAACTTTTAAAAAATAAAATAAAACCAAAACATATTAAAATTATATTCGATGGATAGCTTGTTCTGAGGACTACCATCATCTAGTTGGGTCTATGAAGTTTCCTCCATTTTCATCCTCAAGCCGAGCTTTGAAAGAAATTTTTTTACATAAATTTGGTAGAAGAGGGGGAGAAGGGAAAAAAGGGGGGGTTCGAGCGAACCCCCCTTGACCCCTTCAAGTGAAGGGAGGTTCACTCAAACCCCACTTGTTTTGAAAAATTTCCTTTGTTTTCCTTAAAAAATGGCACCAAAAGGGATGACATCATCAAAAGGGGTTCACTCAAAGGGGGGTTCAAGTGAACCCCTTTTTTGGGTTCTCTCAAAGGGGGGTTCGAGCGAAACCATTTTTTGGGTTCGCTCTAACTTCCCCCTTCAAGCGAATCCCTAAAAAACCAAAAAACATTTCATGGGAGTGTTTTAGCAATTTTCCTTCCTCAACAAAATTGTAAACCAATTTTGTGGGATCACCCCCTAAAACCCCAAAATAAGACCCAATTAACAAAGAAACCACCTAAAATAGTCAGGCCACATTGCAATCTGTAACAACCAGATTGCAACATACCATTAACTTAAAACAACCAGAACAGAGCCAAGAAAAAGAGCACCATACAAATTCCAAATCCATATAGTGCCCAAACTAAGGGAAGAAATGCAGAAGACCCACATTGCCTAAAATAGAGAAACAAAGAACAAACACCAAGGAAGTAAGAATCCCCTTGAAACTCTAACCAACCTGTAAAACCAACTCATAATCCACCTCTAGAGGAAAGAGCTTCCCTCCATTAGAGAGGAAGATATGTAACCCTAATTCATAAAAGCCACAAGTCCCTAGCAACCCTAGGATCCACCTTAAAAGGAGCAACTTCCAACTCAATAGGAAAACCACCAAAGGAGACCAGGAAAGAGGGCTTCCAACCACATCCACAACAACCACCTCCATATCCATAGGAAGGGACTACAACACAAGTGAAGTAGTCTTTACCTCAAAAGAAGACATTATATATAGGATATGGAAGAAAGCCAATACTTCAAAAGAAAAGGGGAGCACACCATCCCTTGTAAGAGCATGCTATAGAAGCTTCAAGAGAAACACTGAAAACAAACCAATCCAAAATAAAAGAAAACTAGGAGGGACACCTTCAACAACAAGGTATTTTCTCACAATAACAACAAGGAAGGACAACCACCCCTCCAACATAGTCTCAAAAGAAAAATTGATAATCAACACCACCCTCTTGAGACACCCCAAGACCTCCTTAGATGGCTAGGGGAATTTCTTGGAACAAAAACCTAAAGAAAAAGGCACCAAACCACTCCACCATCTTGAAGAAAAAATGCCAGCATCAACCACCACTCCTTGAGGGACGAAAACCCTCGAAGAAGCAAAACCACCTTTAAAAACACATCCTCACAAGAAATCCAAAGCCATGAAATCGGGGTTGACCAAAGAGGAAGAATAACATCTCCTAAATGGAGTAGAAGTTCAAGTTAGATCTAGGAAGCAAAAGCACCCCCGAAAACAAATAATAGGATCACATGAGACCATTTCCCAAAGGACAACCCCCACCCAACATTGAACCAGAACACCATGAGAAAGCATGGGCATAGCCAATAGGTAAGACACAAAAAAGAGTCTCCAATAAAGGATCCAAGTCTCAAATAGAGGAACATCTTGAACCAAAGAAAATAAAATCAAGAAAAAGAACCAAAGTTGAGAGAAAAAATGGTTTGGAAGGTCCAAGCCAATGGCACAAAATAATGGCAACCCCCTGAAGATCTCTAACCAATGAGGAAGCCACAAAAACACCCAAAAAACCACACCTGGAACAATATTGACCCCTCCATTTCCACCGCCCTCCTCATCTCCATCATCATCGTCCCCTCCATCGCCATCGCCCTCCTTAGAATTCAAATTTTTCCCTCCACTCCCTCTCTCACCCATTGCCAATGATCTAGTTGCACTACCTTCTCTTGATTGTTTATTGGAAATTCAAACATAATAAGTTACGTCTCAAGGTTTTAATGTTAATAACTCTATTTTAGAAAATATGGAAGGTTCAAGTTAGTTCTTTTGAGAACTTGTAATTGAAAGGAAGAAAGGTATGCAAAAAACCTTCCTAAAATAATCTTAGAGGAGAATATTGTTCAAACTTTATATATTTACAGTTATATAAAAGAAGAGTGCATGAAATACACTTGGATTTTAAATATTTGAAGTAAACCATCTACAAATATCCATTTAAGTGTGGATTTATAATGCAAATATGGACACCAATAAAAAATATGTGTACCAAATAGCCATATAGGAATACATCAATATATGTCAATATAAGTATAAAATATATACAAAATAGCCATATACCTGCTTACAAGAATGCCATATAGGCATACATGTCAACTTGTGAATGATGATTTGCACCAAGCTAAACAAAGACAACACAAACAAGGTTAGTCATTGAAATTAGCACAAACATCATTCCCTATGAGATTCTTGATCAAACAAAGATGAAAACATGAAACAAAAGCACAAAAGAAAGAAAATGAAAGTATGTTAACAAACTATGTAGATCAAACCTCCATCCCATAGGGGGATTGGTGTCACTTTGATGTCGAAAGTGGCCCTTTCCCAATCCATTTGATAAGCTTCAAGATCCTTGATGAATTTGGAGTAGAGTAATAATGCCTAAGATTGTGGATGAAAATGGATTTGATAAATGCCAATTTCCCTCAAAGATAGTGATAGCAATTGGATGATTGATGGATAAAATGAGAATAACTTTGAATTTTTATGAGATTGTGGATCCTTGTGTTGAAGAGAATGCTTCTATTTATAGAAATCAAGGGTTGAAGAATGAGTGAAATTGGTGAATGTGGAATAAAATTGGAGCCAATGAGAATGTGAAACTTGTCACAATTCCATTGGGCGAGACTTCTAGAGAAGATAAATTATAGAAAATATGACTAAGACTTCTAGAAAGAATCTTATATCCTAAGTAAACTTAACATGTGAATATGTCCCCTAATTACCTAGTGAATGAATCAGCTAGGTACAAGACATTTATTCACACCAACACCTCCCCTTAACTACAACTTAGGGAGAAGATTATTATGCAAACTATGCAAAGATGAAGATGAAGATGGATCTTGGATACTAGGCCATGTTAGGTACCCATTTACAATGCAAATGAAAACAATCTCTCACAAGTAGAGAAAAGGAGAAAACCCAATGAAAAAAAAATCCTTTCCAAAAGAGAGAAAAGAAAAGAAAACAAACCAACATGATGTATGTAAACTGAGTAGGAATCTCCAATATTGAATAAGTAACAACATGATCATAGTAAAAATCAACCAAGAAACATGACAAATCAAGTGAAGGGTGAGACTCATGAATGTCAATCTCCAAAGACAAACTAGATGGTAGAACAATTGTGCTGAAACTGTCATTGAATAGGAGAGAAACTCCCTCAAGTATGTCCTCCAAATATACAGTATGAGACTCCATGAACAAGTTAGAAATACTTGTCAAATACTCATCCCACAAAGCAAGATCTAAACAAATATGATCATCCTATTGAATAGAAGCACTATGACTGAAGAAGCAAGAGGTGGAGTAGGAAGCTCAATACTGGTCTCTAGAATACCAAGGTGTAGATGACCAAACTTCTTCTCACAAACATGGTTCACACTCAATAGAGTGTATGATGCAGTCAAAGGAACATTATCATCTTCTGAAGCAAAATGTGAAAAGGAATACACATGAGATGAATGATCAACCACCTCGATAGCAACAATATCCTTAGTCTCCAAGTCCCTTATGTACACTCTATTTGGAGTGAACTCAACTATTTTACCTTGACCCCCATGAGTAATTTGATAAATAGAAAGGAGATTATTGGACAAGGAAGGAACACAAAGTACATCATTAAAAGTCCCTTCCCCTATGTCAATAGATCCCTTCTAACTTACCTTCATATATGTATTGGTACCCATCAATATATGAGGTGAATTACAAGGCTCAAAAGAAGAGAACATATCCATAGAAGATTCCAAATGGTGAGATGCCCTGGAATCAAGAAGCCATCTATGTGATTCAGGACTTGTAGAGGCTAAGAGTGCTTGTCCTTTCATTTTGTGTAGCCCAGATGTAGATCCTATGTTCTTTGACTGAGATGATGAGGATGGTGTTACCAATTGAGATGTTGAAGAAGAAGTAGAAGACACTGATGAGTTATTCTTTTGAAGAAGGCGTGTGATTTCATCAATCTTCTTATTATAACATCTATGCTCATCATGTCCTAGCATTTTACAATATGCACATTTGAACTTCTTTTTAGATGATTCCTCTTTAGAAGAGGGTGTAAACTCAGGAGTGCTATGTGAATGAGAATCTTTACCTTGCTCATTAGACTTGGGTTCCTTATTATGCTTCTTACCTTTGCAAAAAGAGAATGAGATGAAGTAGGCTTCAATGTACCCATGTGTGCCAAATTTTCTTTTTCCCTTGTGAATTGAGCTACAAATTCATCAAGAGAAGGAATTTTGTGTGCATTTCCAAGGGAATCCATTGTAGCATAGAATGTAGAAATAAACATTGAATAATTAGGATGAAGCTTAGCAAGAATAGAAAGTATCAACTATTCATCCTCTTTAGTGACCCCACAATTAGATAACTGCAATCTTAGAGAACTGAGCTTAGAGAAGAAGTCTTGGATATTGTCAAAATTTGATGGATTAAGACCCATTAGTTCATTCTCCAACTTAAATTTCCTCATCTTATCTGGCTTACCAAAGAGACTCTCTAAAGTAGTCCAAACTTGATTAGGATGTGTGCAAGATGCAACATGATATCTAAGATCTAGAGAAATGGACAAAAGGAGAGTACCAAGAGCTTCATCCCTTCCATCAAACCATTTCCTTCTTTCTGCAGCCCCATTGGGTTCTGGATCTTGGCCATATGTGATTCTTTGCAACTTCAATTTTAACAATAACATCCCCATTTGTGATTTCCACTTGTGATAGTTATATAGGGTTAGGAGTAATTTTTTTGGTAAATCTATTATACAATCAGATATTACAAGAGAGGAACAAAAAATTCCCTTCATACTACAAGCAATTAACCCCTTTGTCCCAAACAAATTTACACTTTTTTACAAATTTACAACAATGTACCCCAAACTACCAAATCAGCTTCAAATTGAAAATTTGAAAATATGGAAACAAATCTGCAAATTACGCATGAGTAGAATTATAGTTCTCCTAAATACCTTCTTGATGTTGCAAATTTGGAGAAAAATGAAGTACGGACTACAAAATTCAGATCATCAGCTTTCCGACGATATTTTGTTTATGAAAAATGGCCTCCATTTGCAAAAGTTATGAAAAAATGAAAAAAAGCCTATAAATAGGCACTTGGGGGAAAAATACAGGGTCTGTGAACACTAATCAGGTGCAATAGTTCGACACTTAGGGCTTAAAACCTCAGCCCTTGATCATTCATATGACCGTGGGTTTCACAAAGGAAAAATAAAATACTTGCTATACAATATGGTGGCAATGCCTATCCAGCCTACAAAAGGCATGGAGGAAGCCATGCGCATGGCATGTTGCATCTGGTCCGTGCAATCCTGCAACAACCGTCCGTACTTAATGTCAGGTAAAAATAAATTTAATTTCTTCATACAAGGTGATTTCTTTCTTGCCATCTCTTATACCCCAATATTTTACTTCCACTTTTTAAGTTATGTAAATATATATTATATAATACATATTATTTAAATTTATATTATATACAATATATATTAATATATTATATAATAAATGAATATATTATATTATTTAAATTTATATTGTTATTTATAATATAATATAATATATAATATATAGTAATAGAATAAATATATTATATAATAAAATATATGTACATAAATATTATTATTATTATTTATATATTTATAATAAAAATGAATATATTAAATATTATCTATATTACTCTCTCTAAAAATTAATATAATATATAGTAATAATATAATATATTAAATTTTATCATCATTGTTTATATATCTATATTTACATTAAGAATTAATTTTACTATTCAACTAAATTAAAAATTTAATGATTAGTAAATAAATTTAAATAGATTATATATATATAGTAAAGTGTAAAGTAATTTTTTTTTTGAAACCATTAAAATTTAGTTTATTATTTTCAACATCAACTTTATATTTAAACTTAAGTATTAAAAATTAAATTGAAAAATATTAGATTTTAAATAATTTTTAGTTTTAAAAGTTGGAAACATTTTTTCCATTAAAATTTCATAGTAAATTTTTAATAAATTTTATTAAAACTAAATGAAAAATTTAATGATTAGTAAATAAATTTAAATTAACACTTTACTATATAATTAGATTATATATAGTAAAGTGTAATTTTTTTTTTTTTGAAAATTCATTAAAATTTAGTTTATTATTTTCAACATCAACTTTAAATAGATTTTTTTGTTTTAGGAAAAAGCGGACAAGCCACTATATATATATTATTTTAATTTATAATTTACATATTCCAGGTTCAAGGGGCATACCGGTAAGGAATGAATCTGGAAGAAAACCTCCGATTATCACCCAAATAGAAAAATTACATAATTTGAATATAAAACCCAAAAAAAGATCATCTACTCTTGCATATCATATTGAAAGTTTTGGTACAACTGCATTACATACTTAACATTGACATTTTGAATTTTCAAGTTTTGTTAATTGCTTCTAATATCCCCCTTTTACCACTAAGAGCAACTTCATGTTTACCATAAATTAATCTTTTAAAGCCCATTGTTTCTTAGTACAACATCTTGTCAAACGAGAGGAAATTTTTTAATATGATAGTCGTTGATAAGCAATATACTAGATCAAAAAGGTTCAATGACTATCGATGATAAACAAATACAACAATCTGCACCAACTATTCATTGAGCAAAATTTCAAAACTGCCACCCAAATATCTTTGTCATCCAAAATTGCATTTTTCTATGAACCCCTATTCTTCCATAACAACTACAGTTTGATTTTCAACAACACTCTGAAAATTACCTTCTGGCATTATATTCAAATTTATCCCACCTACCTTCTCTTGAGACCCAATTTCAACAGATTCAAAGTGTTGTAGTGTAGTTTTGTCATCTTCCACCATAGGGATAGGAGACAACAATGGTGGATCATGCACATGGACAAGAAGGACTATAGCAGTCTGAACAATCACTTTCACATTCTCTACCAAGTCATCTCCAAACTCAGCCGCATACCTTCTAAGGACATTAAGCATGGTAGTGGAACTTTGCGTTGAGAGGGACTTGTTTTTTTCCACAAAAAGTTTTATATATACAGAATGACTCAACAAAAAATGCCTTGGAAAGAGACTCCCAAAATAACCCCGACCCTTCCACATATCATATTTTTGACAAGCTTTATCCAGAACACCATTTGGAAAGAACTCTTCATTAACAACTTTTGTAGCAATCATTTCCAGCAAACGAACATCTTGAAGTAAATCCAACAAATTTGAAAGGAAAACTGAGAGAAATTGAGAAGGATAAATTACCCTCTTCACTTTTGGTTGTAAAATTGCTTTCCCAATAATTCACTTCACATGCTTAATGAAAGTTGAACAGTGATCTTTGAACACCAAAATAAGTTCATCATCACTAATTTCTTCTACAATTGGCATTTCCCACTCTTGTACTAGAATGAAGACCCTATAATTCCTAGGATAGAATTCCATTTGCTGCCTACTGCAATTCACACATGCTAACTATGGCACACTTAGCTCACCTCTTTCCTCAGAACTCATGCCCACTGTTATCAACATATGCGAACACAATGAAGTATATGTAACCCATTTATGCAAAATTTTATTGCCCATCTCAAAACTAGCGATAAATTTGAGGAACTTTACAAGCATAACCTACAATGATTGTACCTTTCGCTCATAATTAAGATTGCTTGCCAAATTTGGTAGATGCCGATAATTAATTTTGAATAAAACTAATTTAGAATCCATACTTAACAATGAATTTAAAATGATAAACCGAATGAAAAATCTATCCATACGCACATTATATTTTCCTAATATTTTCACCAAAAAGGACCAGCCTTAAAATCCATGTTTGCACACTTCATATAAATTTTCATCGACAAGTGTCTATTGCATACTTAAATAAAATGTTTAATTTTTTAAAATGTCAACAATTTCATTAGGAATGGTTCACAGATACTGATTACCATGGTGAAGCATTGTAGAGCATATTTTGTACGCCTCCTTGAACACACACCTTGTACCTGTACCAGCTGATGTATTTGAAGATTTCTAAGATTTCTCATGATTTTTAGTTTGATGCAATTGTACCAGTGAATAGATACATTCTCCCACATATTAGTCTAAAATAATTTAGAATGGAATCCGTCTACCCAAACCAACACACAAGTAGACTTGAAATGAACAATTATCTTGCCATTTGTTGGCACTTGTGACCCCCCAATTTCAAAAATGTTCCATGTGCTTGAACAACTGCCTTGCCATTTGTTTCCGCTTGTGTCCATCCAATTTCAAAACCTGCCACACATCTATTATATTACAATGCGGTGGATTGCTTATCACCTTCCACCTGCATAAAACTATCCATATGTACGTTAACATTTTAAATCATCCTTATTTTCGAAGATACTAATAAAAGATTGCATCCCCAACCATATGTGTAGAAAAGATTGTATATTTGATAAGTGTCGACCACCACAAATGAATGATGATATATGGTACTTTTGAACTGCACTAATCAATGATAACATATTCAATGCTAATCAAATACAATAACACTTCATTTGAAATTTTCAAATGCCCACTCTTGTATGTAACAACTACTCTCAAAAACCTCATAGCAATTTGAAAACTTTACTCATTTATTCAAATCATTCTGCGCTCAAACTACAATGCCCCTTCCTTTTCAATAATATTACACAGGCTCAAATTTGTATATTTGGCATCAATAATATGAACTATAGAAACTTCCCCCTGTTCCACTCCCATATTTGCCAGATCTGCCAAACAGTTACCTTCTCTGTATATGTGCATAATCTCATATAAAGAAAAACTATCTAGAAAAAACCATACCTGTTTCATGATATATTGAAGATGCCAATTCAGAATCTTACGTTCTTTACATGCATTCATGATTATTAATGAATCTCCCTCAATTTGTAATTTTGTAATTTTCAAAAAACTTGCCATTTTTAATCCATACAAAATTGTAGTAGCCTCAACTTTATTGTTAGTTACATTTGAACGCTTTATTGATTTTTCCATTAGCACTTTGCCCCTATAATCTCTGATGACCACCCCTGCACCAACTTCACCCGAATTACCTCTACTAGCTCCATCAAAATTTAACTTAAACTAACCTTGAGGTGGCACTTTCCAAACTACCTTAAATCTATCCACCTTGTTCTAAGGTATCTGTAATTTACTACCATTAAAAGGAAAAACAATTTGAGGCCACTGAGAAAGCAATGATGAATCCCAATTTGAAAAAATAACATCTAATTTTTTGTCCTATAGACATAACTGTTGACAACATCAAAGATGGATGTTTCTAAACCACTCAACAAAGTTTCAATAACACATGTTTCTTTCTTGAATATGCATTTATTTCTAACCCACCAAATTTCCCACATTACCATTGTTGAAATAACCTTCCATATGCAGGAAAATAAGGAGTTGTTAAACAAACATTGCCAACTAGAAAAAATTTCCCATAACTTATTAGACAGAGGTGCATACCAATTCAATTTGTTTTAAACAAAATCCCAACATGATTGTACAACATGAAAATCAACAAATAGATGATTGATATCTTCCAAAGAATTCCCACATAAAATACATTGAAATGGATTTGCAATTCCTAGTTTGGATAACTTATCACTTGTCAAGATTTTTCTTTTAATTGCAAGCCACACAAAACACCCTGCTTTAGGAAGAACAATAGGATTCCAAAAAAATGAATAAGCCCTTTGAGATTCCATTTGCAATGCATTTTGTGAGATTGCTTTATACCCATCTCTCACTGTATACTGACCAAGATTTAGATAAAACCCACCTTAACTTATCATTTTCATTTAATAAGAATACCACTCTTTTATCTAAAAATTGCTTTAACAATATCTTATGATTTGATGAAATGTTGCAATTTGATAATTCTTTCCAGATAACCCTATGAGATATTAGATCAATCTTGTCAACATAATCTTTAACCTTAACACCCCACAAAGAGGATAAGATGTTTTTCAGTATTTTGAAAATCATTCACAAAACTGATAGCCTGAAAGCCATTCCAAGAGTCCTTCCAAAATAGAGCTTCCTCCCCATTATTAACTTCCCAAGTTAAATGTGAAACTATATATTTCTTGCATGTGATTAGAAAATTCCACATTTGTGACCCTAATGGTGGATTTGATACAGTAAAAATTCTAGAGGGAGAAAGGTTATCTAGATATTTTACTTGCATAACTTTGCACCATTTCTTATTTGATTGAGTGTACATATGCCAAACTAACTTTGCACCCAATGAAAGATTCCTATAAACAACATGATGCAAACCAACACCTCCTTGTGCCTTATCCATATACATTTTATCCAACGAAATTAAAGGCACCTTCTTTACATTATCAATGTTTTTAGAACATACATGAAGTAATTAGGAATTGAAGAAAGGATCGATTTAACCATTAAAATTCTTCCAGACAAAGACAACCAACTACCTTTCCATGAACTAATTTTTGCCTGAATACTTTGAATGATTTTACCCCAATAAGATACTTTATTTTTTCCAATAAAGAAAGGAATTCCCAAGTACTTACTAGGCAATTCAACTTCTTGAAAACCAAGAATCCTCACAATATGCCTTGTAACTACAACATTTGTGTTAAAGAGGTAAATATTGGATTTATTCTCATTGATCTTTTTTCTAGATGCTTGAACGTACCTATCAAGCACATATTTAATTTGCTTTGCTTCTCCCAAAGCTGCTTTTCCAAAAAACAAAGTATCATCAACAAATAAAGAATGAGTTAAATAGCTATACTTGTGCTTGGAATGGCTATACCATGTAATAAACCTTGATCATAACTTTTAGAAATAGACCTCCTCAAAGCCTTGCAATTGTAATGAAAAGGAAAGGAGAAAAAGGATCTCCTTGATGAACACCTTGTGTGGAACTAAAAAACCCACTAGTGTTCCATTGATTATAAAGAAAACTTTGCAATAGATAAACAGGAAAACACCCATTTGCACCATTTATGACTAAATTGAAAAAAATATTACATTTAAAATTTTTAGTTTTAAAAGTGAAAAACATTTTTTCCATTAAAATTTTATAGTAATTTTTTAATAAATTTTACAAAAACTAAATTAAAACTTTAATGGGTAGTAAATAAATTTAAATTAACATTTTACCATATAATTAGAGTATATATAGTAAAGTGTAAACTAAAATTGTTTTGAAAATTCATTCAAATTTAGTTTCTTATTTTCAACATCAACTTTATAGTTAAATTTAAATATTTAAAATTAAATTGGAAAAATATTAGATTTTAAATTTTTAGTTTTAGAACTCTATAGTAAATTAGTAAATTTTTAATAAATTTTATTAAAACTAAACTAAAAATTTAATAAATAATAAATAAATTTAAATTAACTTAAATTGTTATAATATATTATATTATTATTGTATATTATCACTATATTAATACAAGAGCTACAGGGTAGCAAAGTTCTTGCCAAATAGTAATAGAATTGCTATGTTTTAATTAGTTGTGTTTGATAAATTTTAGCAATGTCACAAATGATAAGTACCTACTTGGTGGAAGGCACATCTACTTGGTGACAAAGCCCGTGATAGAATTAGACCTAATGGTAGGGCACAAAATAGTTTACAATCTTGATTTTAAATTCAAATAACTAATGGACATAGAACAAAGGTAAGTACAAACCAAGCAACAGTATAGCCCCATGCTCAACAAAAAAACACAAACATGAATAGCTCAGATATTTAGGAAATAAATTTCAATGGAGGGGAACAAGGGCAGAGAGAGCTAGAGTTCCAAACAAGGACCCTCAACTCTAGTTCCAACTTAACACACAAGCCAATTGGAAAACAATTTTGAGTTGTGTCCAGTCAAAGCTCACCAAGATCCACAATGTTGCTACAATACCATTGTATGCTAAATTATATCGTGATCTAATTTATGGACTTAAAAATCAAATAACCAAAGCCCACTAGGGTAAAGCAGTTACAAAGATTTTATCACATCACATTAAATACATGTCCACTAAAAGATACTAAAGATATAAACGCTACTAAGTGCAACATCTATAACTTAGGTCAATTACCTCGAGTTGGAGTTGTAAGGCTTATCATGTCCATTAGATCTCAATATCTTTATTATTTAATTTATACCAGGTAGATTTTCTCGGTTGAGGCATTCCATTCTCAGTAATGTTAGGACTAAGTGTGTTGTACATCTTGCAAGTCTTAGTTATAATGTTGGAATATTATTGTAATGTTGGCACACTACTTAAACATGGTAACATTCTAATGTTGTTTGCAATGGTGTCCTTCAGGACTCAAAAATTATTGAATTTAAGAGTATTGAAAAGGATGAGTCCATCTTGGAGAAGCTAGAGTGAATGTTGAGCTTCTGCTAATTACTTTCTCCAAGGGTAAAGAGTTTGCTGCAACATCAGATTGTTGAGTCATTTCCTTGCATTTGATATCTATTTTGTACAACATATGGATATGTATGGAATGTTTGCTATTTTTTTCTTCTTAAAGTACATTTTGGTATAGTGGGTGTAAATGTTTTGAATAGTTTTAAAATTGTTACAATATTCAACATGGTAAAGAATATTCTATTACTTCTAAAGTAAATTAAATATTTATGTTTTTGCAATGTTAAAGTACATTTTTTCTAAAGAAAAGTAGTTAGTAATATATAGATCTCTTAGATAAATCACATATCTTAAATATCTATCTAAAAAGACATAAATAGATTATACTATTTATTTATTTTTAAATGAAGATAAATTGTTTATTTATCGCTTATATCGGGTGAAATTTGTCTACCAATTAGATTGAAGAGAATTGAATTTTCAAATATGTTTTGTTATATAATTGACATGTATACATTGATATAGAAAAAATGCTTGCTCTGGTTAAAAAGAGAATTATTAACTATAAAGGTGATGTTGAAAATAATAAAATAAATTTTAGTGGTTTCAAAACAATTTTACTTTATTTAAATTTATTTACTAATCATTAAATTTTTAATTAAGTTTCAATAAAATTAATTCTTAATGTAAATATAGATATATAAACGATAATGATAAAATTTAATATATTATATTATTATGGATAATATATAATATATTCATTTTTATTATAAATATATAAATAATAATAATAATAATATTTATGTACATATATTTTGTTATATAATATATTTATTCTATTACTATATATTATATTATATTATAAATAACAATATAAATTTAATAATATAATATATTCATTTATTATATAATATAATATATATTGTATATAATATAAATTTAAATAATATGTATTATATAATATATATTTACATAACTTAAAAAGTGGAAGTAAAATATTGGGGTATAAGAGATGGCAGTAGAGAAAATATTGGAAGGCAAACAAAAAAAAATTTCACCTTGCACGAAGAAATTAAATTTATTTTTACCTGACATTAATAGGTAGCGCTCATAATATTTCGAATATAATATTGGTTCAGGGTTTCCTAAATATATTTCAGTGGTTTGATTTATCCCCTTTGAATGTTGTCGAAATCCAGTTCAATAAAATTGTTAGCCATTCAATTAAGGATAAATCTGCCAGAAATGCTTAAAATTTAATATAATCCATTTTCTTATCAGACTATCATATTGATTCATATCAATTCTGAGGACAATAATCTACATTGTTGTGAATGGACTTAAGAAATTTTTGACAAACTGATCTTAAAAGTGAGTGTAATATATCCCTATTTCGATCATGAAGGAGACACAATCGACTACCGGGGAAATCACATACAAAGGAAATATTTCATAATAAATCTGTGTTCACACAGCATTATGATATTAAAGAATAGCTGATGTGCAGAGAGGGAGTTGAAGAGAGATACGTGAAGTGAAGAAGTGTAATGGGTGACAAAATACGGGGTAAGGAATCGGTATGAAAAGATGCGCAGTCATACGGGGTTTGTAATATATGAGTGATACAAAGTTTGCCACAAGAAAAATAATGAAATATTAATGAACTATAATCAAAATATAGTAATAGATAAATAAAGGTGAAATATAAATTAGGAAGATTTAGATGAAATAAAAATATGTGCCAATGCCAAATCAAGTCCCACGTGTGGTGATGAGAAGGCCGATCTATGTCAAAAAATGATGAACGAACTTGTGTGCGCCAATGGAGACCAGGTGCTCCATGAACTAGTCTCATATAATTTGTAGCAGAAACTTATACATAATATGTCGATGTCTTAAGAAAATAGGCATCAATATCCTTGATCTAATATCTAGTTAAAATCATAATGAAATTCGACTTTCAATATTGACTCTAAAATACGGGGACACATAGACTAGTTAATTCTCATAGAACACTCCAAATGAATGGTGTATTTTGTTCTCAAGATAATAGTTTTTCTCTCCACTATAATAGCTAAGCCAAGCAGCCTCTAGTCAATGCATTGTGGCAATTGTCCACTGAAGGATTTATGAAGAAAAATAGGGATTTAGACTATGTTAACGAGACCTGTATAAGTTTGATTTATACAATTATTGTGTGCATTCTGCCCCTTACTGTAAGTTGAATGTTAGAATAGCTTCAGTGCCAATTTCATAAACAAAAGAGTGAAATAAATCATGACATCTTCTAACCTCTTCCTGTTTCCATCGCTGCCGATCTTTTAAACAATTATAAATCATGATTCTTTTCAGTAAGGAAGCTTTACATTCCAGTCTATGTTCCCTCTGTTACCTTTTAGATTTCCTTTTTCCATATTTCCTCGTTCATTACCTTGGAAATTCAATATGGAATCAAATCGATAGTGTGTTGCCATGTTTTGAAATGTAATTATTGTTGTCGCTTTTTATAAACAGTGTTTGATAGAATTGGTTGATTTCGAAATATAGGTGGGTGTGTGTGTATTGTTGTCCCTTTTTATAAACAGTGTTTGATAGAATTGGTTGATTTCCAAATATGTGTGTGTTGAAATGTAATTATTGTTTTCCCTTTTTATAAACAGTGTTTGATAGAATTGGTTGATTTCAAAATATAGATGTGTGTGTCGTGGGATCTTGGTTGTTGTATTATACTCTTTTATAAAGAAAACAACATTTTGGTTAATTATATATATGTATACATGTTTATACATTTATATATATGTAAATATATGCATGAGCATAAATATTTTATGGTTTAGTATTAACATATTATTGTTTATGAGAATTAACTAATTATGGCAGAAAAGTAAATCGGAAATTTAAATAAGTAAAAATGGATAGTTAGTTGAATGAAGGAAATGCAGTAAGATTTTGTTATATAAGCAAATTAGACTATCTCTGGGTAAAAAAAAAAGGAATGCTGGTTACTTTCAGCATTATCCAATAGTTCGGTTACAAATCCTCTAGTAATTAGTTATTTAGCATAATTATTAGTTGAAACAAGAGGCAAAGAAATGGGTAATATGTAATGTGAAATAATTCTTGTCTTGGATGTAAAGGTCGTTTGCTTATTGATCTTATGTTTGATCTTGGACTTGAGTGGTTTGGAAATGAATGCGTGTTGTTCTAAAAAAGTTTAAGTCATTTTGTGAGGCGAACTTTGAAAATCTTCCAAAGGCTAGGGAGTTTTGTTATTGGTTGAATTGGTGTGTTTGATTCTGGAGGTGAGTAATTTTGTGCTTGTGATAAGTGGATGTCAAGGGTCTTAGCCACATACATCTTACTTGATATTAATTTTTTCTTTAGAGAGCAAGATGGTTCATGCCTTGCTCAGTTTCAATACTCTTGTGTGTTGATATGAGTCCTTGCCATGCACTCCATATATGTACTATAGTTGTGTTGAGAGTGAGATGGTCCATGCCTTGCTCGGGATGTGTACTCACGGTCTTCATTTCATGTGCATGATGGCTCTACCCTATTGATTTTATTGGGTCTCCTTTCTGTTAGTAGGGGAATGGATCTCAATGGGGGTTAGCGCACAAAGTGGCATCCTAGACAACCCATATGGGATTTTCTTAATTTAGTGATAACTTAAAAAGAATTAAGGGGTTGAATAATTTACACATTAATCAAGATAAGTGAATGCCTTGCCCACGTCTGTATTGCTCGTTTAGGTTAAGGATGGGTTGAGAAGGTTTGGTTGGCAAGACCAACTTCCTTATCCTCATAAAAGGAAGATTGATTCTGCATGTGTCATCCTATGGGGCCGACACCTAGTGAGAGGCTGTTAGGACAACCATAGATGGGGGCTAACGTCTAGACTGTTAGGACAAGCCAAGGATGGGGGCTAGTGTCCAGGCTACTAGGAAAACCCATGCCAAGACCATGCAATGACACTCTTCCCTTTGCAAACTAGTATTCACTTGTTTGTTTTCTCTCCCCTTGGTGTGTGATACTTTTTGGAAGCAATGCATGATCTCATATGTTGTTAATGTGGTTTCTATGTCATTTGTCCCCTATTAGCTTGTTATGCTAGTTTGTGGTTGCTTTGTTGTTGTGGTTGTGGAACTAGGTGTTATCTCCTAGCACAGGGGGTGGAACTTTGTGTTCCACATGGTCGAGTGGAATGTGCCTTGTACTCCATTGGGTCTCCTTAGCTGTTGTTCATGTTCATGGTGATTGTTCCTGATGATGTAGACTTCTACACTTGTTCCAGTTCAAGTGATCTATCTCACATGTACTTGTAATGTATTGAAAACAAATGTACCTTGTATTCTAACTTTGATGTATATTCTCCCCAATTGATCATGGGGAAACATTGATGTAATGATGCATTGTTATAAACTCATGGATGAACACTCTCTTGTTATGATCATTGATAATGATGTACCTCATTTATGTTAGTTAATGAATTTATTTTGAATGATATTTATTGATGACATGTTATGGTTATTTCATATTGATTGTTCAATTAGATGTGATGGATTAAATGAAATTTTATATTAATAAATGAATCTTGTTTAATTCAATGATTTACTATTCTTGTTAGTTTTGTTAAAGGGATTCTAGTAACATAACCTCAGAACCATAGAGGACTTAGATTAGAAAACAACTTATAGTATCATTTGCAACATTAGTTTGTTGTACTTAAAAAAAAGTTGTTCCATTTTAGGTTATAGTGTGTTGTCCTCTAGGGTTTCATGGTAGGGCGTTATATTGCTACTCTTTTGCAATTTGGATTGTTAAGGGATTACGTTACATGAATTTCAAAATTTGAGTAAGCATCATGGTAAATGTTTATGTGAATAGATGGTATGCTATATTGATATTGATATATAATCATTAGGT
This sequence comes from Sequoia sempervirens, assembly GCA_007258455.2. Lineage (NCBI taxonomy): Eukaryota > Viridiplantae > Streptophyta > Pinopsida > Cupressales > Cupressaceae > Sequoia > Sequoia sempervirens. The sequence goes on along the minus strand of VDFB02285721.1, from coordinate 898 downwards.
TGATTTTTTTTAATAAATGAATTTTTATAATAAGTTAGTCAATCGGAGCTAGTTATAATAGGGAGAGAATAAAAAAAGAAAAAGATTGATTGGTAACCATGAATTCTTATTACACTCTCTATATTAATAATATGATGTTTACAATAAAATTAGATTTATAATTTGGAAATCATAATTCTTCTATTTGTGCTACAATTGTCTAATATGCTTCATACACCAATTTGAAACACAAGTGCTTGTACTTGTAGGCACAATGCTTTCTCAAAACTATCAAGCGGTAATAAAAAATCATGAAAAAAAATCAAACTATATGAATTCCAACACCCCACTTAAATCAAATATTGAATCAATGTGCCCCATTTCATGCACACAAACTCAACTTATAAGATTCTCTCATAATAACCAAAAATACAATTCAAGGATGCCTTAGGTACTTTGTTCTCATAGATATTTTACAATGCCACTCATACATTTGAGATTCTATTATAATGTCTACATCATAGGTACTCATGATGAGGTTAACTTCAAGTGAATAACTTGAAATTCCCTCACTAAGCTTCACATGCTCTTTTATAATGGCTTCAAATCAGAATTGAGATTTGTCAAGATTATCAAAATAAGGATGTTGCATTTATTTTTTGGCTAAGATTCTCTTGGATGGCTCATAAATCAACATTTTCTGCAAGGAGACACTAATCAATTTTTATCAATTTACTTACAAATAGGCAAAGTAAAAGAAGAAAAAGAAAGAGCATCCAAAATGGAAATAAAATGAAAACATATGGAAGGCATTTACAGATAACAAATCCACACCATTTGGTTCCAAGACGGGAACAAAAATGCTTAAATCTTGATGCTTTCATGGAGGATAGGCATGTCAGTCTCTCAACTTAGTCAC
>VDFB02285719.1:0-30007 GCA_007258455.2 Sequoia sempervirens | reverse complement strand
AAATTGGGGGATTTGAACAACGAAGATATCAATGAGGAAGATGTCTCTAAACTGCTCTATCAAGATGATCGACCTATACCCATTCTTTCCATGGAAGATGACAATAAAAGATTGTAACTAATGAAGGGATGGGGGTACAACAAGAATGAGAATCTAGGAAAAAACGATAATGGTTTGCTAGAACCCATCGTTCCTAAGAAATTTCCAAAAAATATTGGATTAGGATGTACTACTAGCAAGGTAACCATTATTGGCAAAGGTACTTTTGCTAAATGGGTTGAGGCTTCCTCTTGGTTACCAACATCTTGTGATACTACCCTCAATTACTTCCCCCTCTATGTTGCTGAAATATTTCAAAATAACTCTCTATTCATGATACCCACAACAACTTTCACACAAAATGACCAAACCACTGCAATAATCCTAGAATACCCCCAACTCATTGGTTGGGACCAATGAGGACCACTGATTCTAGATTTATTTGAAAATGATGAAGCAATCTCAAAATTCATGGGACTTCATGACAACTTACCATGGCCAGATCACAAATATGGTTTTGATATAGAGCTTGACACACAGGCGTACTATGGGGATACAATTGAATCCTTCAGTCATAAAATGGATGACATGAAAGTAACATGCAGATCTTTGAGTGAAAACCACACTATGGCACTTTCTGATCCTAAAATAGTTAAAAGAAAGGACACATCCAAGGGTGAAAACCTCTCTGAGGTGCCCAAGGATGAGGGATTCAATCTTCCCCTTAGTGCAATGCACCCAAAAAAGTCAGCAATGCTAGTAGAGAAGGCTACTCCAGTAAATTTTAAAACAAAAGAAGTGCCCAAGATAACCTTTTATGTCGAATCCTTGTTAGATGAAGAATAGAAAAACCTAGTAGCACTCCTGAAAGAGTAAAAATCCAACTTTGTGTGATAATACACAAATATTTCAGGGCTTGATCCAGAAGTGGTTGTACATCATTTAGTAGTCTACTCTGAAGCCAAACCAGTGAAGCAGAAATTAAGAAAGATGCACCCTCAAATAGCCCTCTTGGTGAAACTTGAGTTACAAAAGCTTCTTGATGTCAAACTCATCTGACCAATTGATTATCTTGAGTGGGTTTCAAACATGGTACCAGTCTCAAAATCCACTGGGGGCATCATAATATGCATGAATTTCAAGGACTTAAACAAAGCATTCTCGAAAGATGATTTCCCTCTTCCTAACATTGACATCATCATTTATTTAATAGTTGGAAATGAAATGCTATCACTAATGGATGAATTTTTAGGCTATAATCAAATCATGATCGCCAAGGAGGATCAACACAAAACTGCATTCACTTGTCCATGGGGAATGTATTGTTGGAACATGATGTCATTTGGGTTAAAGAATGCATGAGCAACCTATCAAAGAGAAATGACCCTCATCTTTCATGATATGATTCACAAAACAGTTGAAGACTATGTGCATGATATTTTTTCCAAATCAAAGAAAAGGAGTGAGCACATAGAGGTATTGGGACCCATCTTTGAAAGACTCGAAGAGTATAAGGTATTGTTGAATCAAAAAAAGTGTGTCTTCAGGGTTACATCAGGGAAGCTTCTTGGCTATATTGTGTCACAAAGAGGGATAGAAATTGATATAGAAAAAGTGAAAGCCATCCTAAACATGGAACCACAATAAACATCGAAGTGTATGAGAGAGTTACAAGGAAGGTTGTAGTCCATTAGAAGGTTCATAGCACAATTATCAAATAAAATCCACCCTTTCTCACATCTTCTCCAAAAAGGAATAACTTGTAAGTGGGACGAGAAGTGTGATAAATCCTTCCAACAAATGAAGGACTACCTATTGATACCTCTAGTGCTCATGTCACCGATACAAAACAAGTTTTTGATCCTGTATATCTCGGCAACATCAATAGCACTAGGTTGTCTTCTAGCACAACATGATGAAAATGGAAAATAAAGAGTCGTCTATTACATCAGTAGGACATTGGTAGGCTATGAAATGAATTACGCATCCATTAAGAAAGCATGCTTAGCAATGCTTTTTTCTTCACAAAAGTTCAGACATTACATGTTGTCACACCAAATCAAGCTTATTGCAAAGATCGACCCATTGAAATACATGTTAAATCCAAAGTAACTCTCACTGGGCGAATGGCCAAATGGATAATGATCTTAACTAAATTTGACATAGAGTATGTGGAGCATAAGGCAATCAAAGGACAAGTAATCATAGACCAACTAGCAGAAGTGCCTATCTATGCAGAGAACCCTCTAATATTTGAATTTCCTAATGAATCAATGTTCCTTGTTAATATAGTAGATCAGTGGAAAATGTGCTTTGATGGATCATTTACCCAACATGGATTAGTGGTGGGTTTTCTCTTTATCACCCCTCAAGGAGATTGTATTCCAAATTTATACTGGTTATCATTCCCATGTACCAATAATATTGTTGAGTATGAAGCTCTAATAACAAGTCCAAGGATAGCAGTTCAATGGCAAATCCAAGATATGGGGACTCATAACTGATTTTCAATCAAGTCAATGATGACTACCAAACCAAGGATGATAATCTTACTCCTTACAAGAAGATGGTAGAAATTCTCAAGGAATTTTTCATAGACATAACTTTTGAGCAGATACCTTATATGAACAATAGAGAAACAGATGCCATGATGATAATTGGATCATTGTTAGATATGCCTCACAACATCCTTCAATGTGAATTCTTGATAGAACAACTTCTTTTACCAGTTTTCAAAATCTCAGATTCTAAATTTGTGTGTGTAATCGTTGGTCCTGGTTCCTCAAGGTATCATGATATATTCACCTACCTTAGCAGAGGAACCCTCTCATCTGATATCACCTCCATTCTTAAAAAGACCTTTGTTAAGAAGGCATCCCAATTTGTGATCCTAGGTGATATCCTTTACCGTCAAAACATCAAGGGGACATTACTACAATGTTTCAACCAAGAGGAATCCTTGACCACCTTAATAGAAGTACATGATGGCATATGTGGTTCTCATTCTATTGGTATGACTTTAGCTAAAAAAAATTTGAGGTTGGGGTATTACTAGCCAACCATGGAAAGAGAAGCTCATCAGTACGTGTAGAAGTGTATCCAATGTTAGCAGCATGGAGATCTTATTCATGCTCTAGCTCAGGAGTTACAACCAATGGTCACACCCTACCCTTCTTGCAGTGGGGGCTTAACCTCATAGGAAAGATTACTCCAAGCCTCATCTAATGGACATAAGTTTTATCATAATAGCTACTAAATACTTTACCAAGTGGTTCGAAGCTATTCCTATGACCTACATAACAAGGAAACAAATTGCCAAGTTTATCCTATTACCTCATCTATCGTTATGGTGTTCTGCAAGCCCTTATTTTTTATAATGGAACACCCTTCAAGAATCATGATGTGAAAGAGCTATGCCAACAATTTAACATCCAACATCGGTTCTCTACCCTATATTACCCCTAGGGTAACAGTCAAGCTAAGGCTACAAATAAGACCATCTTGAAAATCCTAAAGAAAATGGTCAATGAAGCTGGCCATGACTAGCATATGTAGTTAAATCCTACCCTCTGGGCCTATCGAACCAGTATGTGCATGCCTATAGGTGCAACCCATTTCTCCTTAATTTATTGATTAGAATCCATCCTACCTATTGGGGTTGAGCTTCCTTCACTATGAGTGTCACTATAGAATCTAATCATTGATGAAGAGTATAGAGTATATCAACTAAATTAGTTAGAATTCTTGGATGAGCATCATCTTGACTCCCTTAATCATTTGCAAGAATATCAAAATGGACTAAAATGGAGATATAAAAAGAAGATCAAGAGTTATTATTTCCAGGTAGAGGATCTTGTCCTAAAGTAGAATCAAAAAAATCTTCCAGATGAAGACAGTAAAGGAAATTTTGAGCCTAACTGGTTAGGCTCAATTTCATCATAGCAAGCTATGGATCGAGAGCCTATCAACTATCAATGCTTGAAGGTGAACCGTTGTTGGAACCAATCAACAGGATACATCTTAAAAAAAATTATGCCTAGGCTTGAAGGGTGTAAATCTGAAAATACAAAAAAAATAAAAAAATGACAAAAATCTAAAAAATTAAGAAAAAGTATTGAAAACAGTAAAGAAAAAAATAATCCTCTAGTGAGAACCACTTCGGTGGCACTTTGGGCAAGTACCTTGGTGAAAAACTGGCAAACAAGCACCTCGCATAAATAAAGCACCTCCATCTATCTTTGGCTATTTATCTTATCATTCTTTGCATCGCATCCATCCATCACATCATTCACCCTATTTATTCCATCACCCATCCACATCTAAGTCATAGCTTGATATTGTGAAGTATCATATTCCCCTTAGTACTACTTTGCATATTCCTAAGTTTGGTTTGTCCTACCTATATCAAGGCATTCTATCACATCACACTAGGGGAAACTCATTATGAATCAGATTGAGTTCTTGTATATCTTAAGGTTATTTGAAATCTCATTGAAAATCCTAAAAAAATTCATTAAACTCATCAAAAAATCAAAAAAATCCAAAATATTGTATAGCCAAAAATCCAAAAACATCCAAAATCTTGTATAGCCGAAATCCAAAAACATCCAAAATCCTGTGTAACTAAAATCCAAAAACATTCAAAAAGTTGTAAAGTCAAAATCTAAAACATCCAAAACACATCAAAATCCCTAAAAAGGATCAAAACATCTAAAATCCAAAAATAGTACCATATCAAACTACGAGTCTCTAAGCTTGAACATACACAAGGCCATCACTAATGTGCCCCCAAGATACCCTAGGTTAGTCCTTTAATAGTCCATCATAATAAATGCAATCCCTCAAGTGTTCATTTCTTATTATCAACAAGTCAAGTCAGTTGAACTACGTGGTATTTGTGTGTATAACATAGGTAAGGATCATCTTTGATAAGCCCCTGAGGCCCCTAGGATAGTCTTTTAGGTTAGGTTCTTGGTCAAAACTCAAAAAATCCCCAAACATTTGAAAACTTAGAAAAACACAAAAGCATTTGAAAAGTTAAAAAACACAAAAACATTTGAAATTTGAAAATCCCAAAACATTTGAAAACTTGAAAACCCTAAAACAGCCTCAAATAATCAAGAACATAAATATTCACATAAATATTTAAAAAGATCAAAAACAACCTCAAAACATTTTCAAAACACCAAAAACATTGAAATATTCCAAAAATCCCAAAACCACCCATCACATTTCACTTTCACCCATAATAAATCAATTGTCATCTTCAACCTTTGGTAAAACAAATAGAAAACAAGTGCCGCAAGTCGTAAAGTGAAAACATGAGTGTCAAAATCTTAATTCTTGATCATAGGTAAAGTAAGTCAGTGGCACTTATATCAACGGCTTATCACACACCCAGTCTTTGTCAAAACACTTGATCAACATTTCCTAGGATGTATCCTTCCTACAATGGGCATCAGCATCAAAAATCACCTTAGCTATGTAACATTGACAAAATATATACATAACACTAACTATTTTTCTTTGATCTTTTCTTATGATTTATCTTTTTAACCACTTCTAAGGACCTATCGATGATGTCTCAATAATTTATAGAGAATGGAATGTAGGGCATTGATCATTATCTTCCATTTGTTGTGTTTGTGGGTATTCTTGTAAAATAATCTTGGGGCATACTTGCTTAGTTGTGTATAGGGAAGTTGTTTGGAGTAGCTTGTCGACTATTGCATATGCTTTGGTCCAAGATATTCTAACTTCTAAACTACATTCCAATGAGGTTTTTGTATGTCAAAATGTGAACAAGAACTATCCTATCTATTTGCAAAGTCAAAGTCCATTACACTAGATATAACACCATCTTGGTTATCAATACCATGATGCATCATGTCTATGTGTTATATCAAACATAAGGAATCATGAAAGGTCTCAATCCCAAGGTATGAGAAAAATCATCCATCTCATCACCATATCTAACAAAGTCTCGGTGGATCATGGACTTGTTGGACTTTTGAATCAATCTCAAAATCAATGTTCAAATCATTTTATTCTTCTATCTTCTTTCCATGCTAACCTCGTATCATGAAATTCAACAAAAAGAACATCATCATGCATCCATCCTACATCCAAAAAATCATCAGTGTGCATACATCTCGCATCATCACAACATATCATAATAATGGCAAACATAATCCAATACATCATAATTATCATTTAAGTTATTTTGAATAACATAGATTTGTTATTCTAAGCATCTTAATCCCATTGCATAATCATTCATAACATCTATACTATAAGCATCATCCATATACATACATACATCATGACATCATAAATTGCATGAGAAAAGTACGCAAAAAGAAATGCATCCATCCATACATCCTGCATGAGCATATCAGGTCATCTGCATATCATAACATATCATAGCATATCATAAAAATATACTGAAAAATAAGATAACACATCCATCCATTGCATTGCATCCATATCATAAACATTTCATATCATAAACAATACATCATAGATCATCATCACATTTCATATAAACATAAATAAAAGAAGTGCATCCATCACATTGCATCCATACATAATCATAACACATAAAAAATAACATCACATCAAATCATATGCATCCATACATCCATAAAGCATTAAATAAAAACACATCACATCATCCAAATCATCTCACATATATATATCACCAAGTGACTATCATGGTACAATATCTAAAACAGTGTGTATGAATATCATCAAAAATAAATTACGCGAGGCTATCAAAAATGAGCTTATGAATATGTATATGTATAAATAATCAAGAAAGGAATCCAAAAAGTGTCTATCCCTGGTGGTTGCTCAACTCCCCAAGCTATCTAGCTAAAGGTTGATCCTCAACCCTAGGAGGTGCCCGACTCCTCTGAGAGTAGTCAGGCTACCTCATCTCTCTGGGTACATCACGATGGTAGTGCATATTTTAATATGTAGCCTCCGTGATTACCTCTCTATACATATGAGTAGACACCATACATCCCTGAGATTTTGTTGTAATGGCCTCAAGCTATTGTCATCACCCTATCTCCTAGGCGATTTGTAGATCCAACTATTTCCACAACTAGACCTCCATGTCTCCCTTTGTATTCATCACCTACAACTATTATTGCAGCTAGTCTCTCTCAACCATAAGGGAAACAATCTACCCATCTCTAAAATCTAGCTGATGAGGTGGTGGAGGTGGCGGTGGCACCTCCAAAACCTACATCCATCCTATTAGCTGTCTTGTTGGCCATCCTGCCAATGATACTGATGACCATCCCCTAGCACTTGTCCCCTCTACTTGTTTGGCTTCTAGTTGGGATACTACCTACCTTTGTCCCTACCTCTGCCTCACCCACCACGGTATCCCCCCGCTAGATCTATTAGGTGACTGGGTGGTGTGAACCATGCATCATAACCAAGGGTAGTCCCCACATCTAGTAAACCCTGATCATAATCCCATGGGTGGGAAACCAACTAACGAAACTCATTGATTTCCATGATGGGATCAATGGGCTATCCCCATTCAACCTCCCTCTGGGCTCTCACAAAAATTGTTGTATAATCATCGAGAGGTACTTTCATGTACCTTCTTGAACTATCTTCCAATGTAGTCTAGAAGGTACTGCTCCACTATGATGTGCTCTCGCCCCTACATGTAGTGAGTCTAGTAGGAAAAGTACAGCTATTGCTAGTCACCGTACCATGCTGGAACTTGTAGCCACGACCTCCATCTGAAAAAAGTCATGTCATCTATGGAACGACTCCAATATGGTATACATGTTGGCCCTATATGTTGCAATTTCATGGGGACTCTATATCAAAAAATAAAGGGCTCTTCCTCATGAACATCTTCCAAAATAAAAAGAGGCCTTAAAACTGTAATGTGCTCATAGGCCCATATATGAAGCAATGTCACACTTTCCCCAATGCTCTAACCCTGGCAGTATATGGTCTTATGCATATCATAATACAAAGAAGCAAGTAGAAATGGCCCCCATACATACATAGTGACCTACTTGATCATGTCATTCCATACAACCCCCGAGCCTAGACTAAAACCTCCACCTCGTTGGTAAGGGGAAATGATGCCAACAATGAGTGTAGCAATGAACAATCTAAAGATCGGTACTTGAGCTCTATACATATCCAAATCTATATGTGAACTAACCAAAATGATGTCGTAAATAACCTACTCCCCATGAATGGGAAGCCACAAGATCCACCACACGTCCTCAAGTGTGATAGTGGCCTCACTAGTGGGTAGATGAAAAGATGTCTCACTATGCCACCTCTCAATGACTATTGTCATCATGGCTAGGTGGGTGTGAACCTTTGGCATAAAAGCAATAAAACCTAATCCCAACATCCCCAGCCACTCCACCTCCAAGTCATTGAAGTCTTGTGCTATTTCCAAAATATTTGATTGATGCTCTTGCAACAGCAAAGGCTAAGTATCCTCCTACATGCATCATACGCATAGCATCAATTTGACTAAAAGTCAGAAAACTAATCAAAATTTGAGAGTCTGCATCCTAAAACATCAATTGTGTTACTAAAATCAATAGCATCACTATTTTGAGGTTTGTCACTGTATATTTTTTAGGGGGTGTGTCGCTAATTTGGTGACATGTGTTGCAATACTCAATTGTGCATCTACATTTACATGCATCACTATAACTAAAAATGAGGGTGTGTCATTATTTTCTATGTGTGTCACCCACCGCAAATGTGCATCACTAAACTAAAAAACCCTATGCATTACTATTTTACAAATGCATGACACCCTAATCAAATGTGTTGCCAAAACAAAAAATCTTGGTGCGCTACTAAACAGAAGGTGCATCGCTAAAAAATTAATAGTGATGCTTCGGACGCATTTTGTGCATCACTATATAGCAATTCCCTAGAAGACCTAATTTGGAAATGCTAATAGATGCACTAAAATGTAAAAATCGAGACAAGTTTCAAGTCACATACTTGGGATCTTATGTCTACTCGATGTTGGTACTCTCGAACCCACTTAGAAAGGTGAACTAGAACTGCATGGTGATCCATCTCCTCAAAGTTTTAGGCTCCAAATGCACAAAATCGCTAAAGGCTAAATGCACAAATGAATTGGAAGTGCAACCTTTTCACCTATTTAAGCCAAAAGATTAGGGTTTTTTCCCTAATTTGACCCAAAAGCTAGGGTTTTGACCTTTTTTACCTATGTTCATACTTTGCAACCTATTTTGAGCCATTTTTTGCATTTATGAGGTATTTATTACATCTCAAGGCACGTTTTGGCATTGAACCAATATTTTACCTTTGTTGAGAGATCAACCCAAAATTCAAAATTTATGCCCGATCTCTCAACGAGGTAGGGAACCAACTTATTCCTTCTACTGGGGAAACAATGGGGCATCTAAAAATTAGGAATTTTTAAATTTTTGATTTGAGCAATACTTTTTAATCTGAAAAGCATCAGTCTTTGAACCAACGTAATAGGTACCTCGCTTCAAAGAGAGACAAAATGTAGACACTTAAAAATGTCTTGAATGATATGCACACTCAAATCTGATATACTAGCATTGTTTCATCCTAAAATCCATCCTATTTTCCCTTGTTTGATTAAATAATCCTAGCTATTTAATTAAATACCTCATTTTTCATCTATTAATCTAATTGACCTAATTGGGTTAATTCACCCTCTTTCATGCTAACCTTTGATCCTGTTAAATTGGATAAATCAGAATATTTAATTTGGACACTCTAAGTCCTCTCATTTAATTAAATAATCTTAATTATTTAATTAAATGTCATTTTGACCCCTTTTCATTAAATAAGTTAATTATTTAATGGATATCCTAAATTCCCCTAATTTGCATAACTGAAACTTTGTTTTAATTATCAAATTATTGATTAATTCTAACTCTCCCACTTGCAAGGGAATATTCCTTGAGAATATTCCTCCTTTGCACATTCCTCCAAAAGGGAATATTCTCATGGAATATTTTTCCCTCTTCACTCATTGAAAAAGGAATATTCTTCCTTGTAACAAACTTTCAACAAACTTCTTGAGCAAGTTTTGAAAGTGTGCTTCTTTGCATGATTGTGAGCCCTTGATTAAATATCAACTTTCCTTTTCAACCCTTGATGGGAATCCATGATCCATGCCTCCATCTTCTTTCCATCCTGACCATTGATTGGTTCTTTCAATCTCGAACCATCGATTTCTTTTTGCCTATTCTATAAATATACCTTGCATCTATTGAATAGGGACCCATCTTTTAATAGTAAACTTATGATGTTAAAATCACTCTCATTTTCATCCATATTTAGCATATATTTAGCTTTTTTAGTTTAAATCTTGATCATAGTATCTTAAAGCATTCATAATGGCTTCCATGGTAACTTAGTTGCATCCATTTAGCATATTTTGGAATTAGGACTTGCATATTTAAATCTTGCATACATTTAGAATAAATTTACACACATCTACATCAAACATCATAGCATTATCATGTTAAAATAGCTTTTCATTATGTTTCACACACATCTCTCATTGGTTTCATCATTTTTCTTCAATAAAAATAATTAAAACAAGCTCGTTATCCAAGGGATTGGGAAAGGGTCACCATTCCACATCAATGTGACACCACTCCCCCAATAGGATGAGTTTCAATATCTTAGAATAGATGTTTTTTAAGCTTTCGTGTTTTAGCATGCTAGTTTTAATGGCTTCTTCATTTTTATTTACATTGAATATCTTATTGGGATTGATGCTTAGTGGATTAAATATGCTTCCAATCCATATGGATCAAGTGTAGTTAACCTATACTGTGTCATTGGTCACAGTATGAAAGCATTAACCCCTTCTAAATGATAATATGGATGGAATCATGATCTATAAGGCAATCATAGAGTCAAAACTAGTGTTCTCTCCATAAGATATGCAATCATTAAGCTATACAAAATCTAGTGTAAATGGATTGCATAAGGAAATCATGAAATTGGAATTGATGTAGCTCCAATGACATATATAACCAAAAACATGTAAAGATGAGAATGTTATAATAGGTAAAAATTCCTTATGATGTGAAATGTCATCATGCACTCAAATTGAGGGAAATATTTCAATAGCATAACAATAAAATATGTAGTAATGTGACAACCCACAAAGTATTATTTGTATGATTTAATTATTCTCAATATTTTAAGAATACAACAATGGTTTTTCCCAATAATTCCCCCATTTGAGTCTATACATCGATGTCAAATATATGTCCATGTGATAGTTGTCATAGTATTGTGAAAAATATCATCATGTAAGGATGTTATTAAAAATGTCATGTTAGATATGATTATGTAAAATGACATGAAAAATGTGTTATATTATTTTTCATTAAAATTAAAAAGGGTTTTTTAAAGGACCCCAACCCTTTTATAGAATTGGTGGAAAACCACAAGCTACCTCCAAACATAGCTCCAACAAGCTACCCATAACCAACTACAAATCAAGCAATTTCATAACCAAGCTGAGAAAGGACACATTGCTAACTTGATATGTGACAAATATACATGCTTCAAAATAAATTTCTTCCTTCTTTGTACTATCCAAGAAATTCATTATTTTCATTCTCAAAAAAGAAGAGAGGGGGAGAAATCCTCTCTAAATCCCTAATTGGGGACAACACATGAGAAGAGGAATGTTAAATAGAGGAAGATGGCTACAAGTTGTTAGTCGCACAAATTGAATGGGACACACCAATAATGTCCACGAGATTAATTAAGGAGACAAAAGGAGTCTAGGATCAACAATAGGTAACAGATCAACAATATATAACTTAGGATGATCTAGGGTCATCACTAAATTAGTATTAAGAGGTTAAGAAACCTTAAAATATCATCAATCACTTCCACGATAAGGTGTTCATGTAGCACATTCTTCCACCAAGACGAAGAACAAGATACCTTAGAGTGTGAGAAATCCAAATCAAGATGACTCATAGCAAATCATCTCCCACACCAAAAGGAAATGACTTCATACTTCAAACTATGGCTCCAAGAGAAATCAACAACTTTCAAAGCAACCTTTATTATGAGAGGCATAGAAAAATCTAGTTCCAAAAGAATAAAAGCATAGGTAGTGTGAGAGAATCGAGTAGTGGCTTGATCCACCATAATAAAATGTCCCAAAAAGTTGTTAATGCCAATGTAGCAATAATTGTATTAAAAATAAAGAGGTAGGGGTAGGTGCATAAAGATAGGGGACCAAAAAGTGGCCAAGCATCTTTCAAATTTTTTTTAAATCATAACGTGAGCACATTATCACGTGCTCACATTATGGCTTGGTGTTGTCGATCCTAAGGCTCAGCAACACCAAGGCTATAACACGAGCGTGTTATAGTCAATATAATAAAGAAAAATCTACTTTCATTCATTCTGATTTCTACATTTTCATGTTTATCTGTGGCCTGCAAACCCTCAAGAGTTTGCTTGCATTATAGGAGAGCTCATTCTTCATCGTTTCTTCATTGAATATTTGCTAAATATTTACCAAAATGGCTCCATGACATCAAGGAGGTCAAAAGAGTAAGTTTTTTATTATTTTTTGTGTGAATTTGTTATTAAATAGGTAGATTATTTATGTTTTTTGATGTAAATTTATTTAATTTTTAGGAAATGATAATGCACCTCCTTATCCTCAAATTCCTCTTCAAAATCTTGATTCACCTCAATCCCAAATGCTACTAAAGAACAACCCCAACAAACACCTCCAACAATTCCTCAATATGCTCCAAGAACTCAAGAAAATTTAATGGGGAAAATTGAAAATTAAAAAAAAAATTAAATTAAATTGAGGATATAATTGCAAGGTTGAAAGATCCTACAAGCTCAACCTCGCATAGAACCATGCTTGCTTAATCACTTGAATTGATGTTATCAAATGTAGATTCAATTAGCAAGAAAATAATTAGTTAATCAGATAAGAGACAAGAGTATAAACAATTTTATACAAATAAATTATCCTATAAACAAGTGAAAGATGAAAAAATTACAAAATTTGACTTATATTCCCTATTCAAAAACCTTAGAATGAATCAACCTTTACACACTTCAAGCAAGAGGTTCCCCATCCATTAATGCAACCTCCAAGGGATAAAGAACCATTTTTGGTAGAGGTGGTGGATGGTTATCGACCATCCTCCATGTAACAACAATGAGGTGCCACAATATTTTTGAGGAAACTCTACTATGAGTTTATCCTCAATAAAATCCCAAACTATTTTGATATGCAGTACTTCCAAGGTAGAGGTGGGGGCTCTTCACAGGACAAAGCAGGAGCACATCTTGACCCACAGTGACCAGTGAGATGAACACTCACTAGACCAACATATGAGAATATGGCTATCCCTTCTATTGTGAAGGAGAGTTTTGAGGTCAAGACACTACAGTTGATTAGTTTCCTAACCCAAAGCCTCATACAACATGCTAGTCCTATAGCACAGGGTGATTCAACAGAGTCTTTGGGGAGTAGAGTTCCACATCATATTTGCCAAGCTTGCAGGACACCCTGTGGTTATGACCCCATGCATAGTTAGGACGCAAGTGCGCAAGTTACATCTACATTTGATTAGATGGTGATGAAAATTAGCAAGTTCATTGACTAAATTATTTTAATGATTGTAATGAAATTTCAATTTCATAACATTATTTTTGTTTTTAGCGGTCCTTCACCTCCCTATTACATGACGACATGCATTATAGAGGTATGTAACTAGTAAATAATTATAAATATTACATGTGAACAACATTGTTATATGAATGGTATACTTATATCTCATTTTGGATGTTGAATAGGTTAATCTTGGAGCTTCGATGGAAAAACATCCTAGTGGAGGTGGACATTGAAGTTTCACTCAAGTAATATAGAATATGCATTGTATTTCGTAATTGAATAATTTTTAATGACTTGAAGGTTCTAGATAGTTTATAAGTATGCTTTGTACTTTTTAATTAATTTTATTTCAGGTTGTTATGCACTTCATAATATATGAATCTCATTTGTTCATATTGTTGACCTCAAAAAATATAGGCTAATGGCATCACTAGCTTGTAGCATACCATTTCACTCTTATCCTCCTAACTATCATCACTAGCACATTTCAATAATCTATAAATAATGTTGTTTTATTTTCAGATGTTGCAAGAAAACACTCATCCCGATGTTAATAGGGTAATGGAGCATGTTGTGTCTTTTGCAAGAGACAGGTTGATGCCTTTGACAGGGGTATAAGGCAGATTAGTAAATCTCAAATTACATTTATTGTTATAACTCTTTATTATTGAAAAATCAGATGATTATTGATTTTTAGTTTAATTTATATTTGGATGGTTTCTATAGGACTTCAGAATGCCACAACCTGAGCATGCCAATGTTGCAAATGAGGAGAGTGGTCATCTGGCAGTGGTAAGTGATTATTTTGTTAAGTATTTCATATTTTGTAATGTAATTTCTATAAATTAATGTCTATACTTTTAATTGTAACAGGTAAAGCTCCATGAAAAACTAATTAGGAGGAGCAACCCTTGAGTTCGAAGTAGACCTTTTTCATACACATCTCCCTCCCCCTAACGATCAAAGGTCGCCTATAATTTTCTTTCTTCACCTGGAAGGGAATGAATTTTTATTGGGATCCTTTGTTGTATGCCTATATTGCATTTTTTGACATATATTTTGTATTGCATATAGTTGACATTGTATTCATATATTGCATTCTTGTAATCCTATATGACTATTTTTTATATATGTTATACTTATATTGACATATATTAATGTATTCCTAAATGGCTATTTGGTTAATACATATATTTTTTATTGATGTTGTCCATATTTGCATTATAAATCCATACTAGTGAACCTTTCATATTTGCTCAAATAGAATTATTAACATTAAAACCTTGAGAGAAAAAAATTATGCAATGCATCCAAGATTGAGGCTAAGGAAAATATTGGGAAAAAATTCCCCATATAAGAATAATACATGTAGGAAAATAGATACAACCCTCTCATATAGAAACAACATTCTTCCATGTAAGAGTAGTCAACATACTACAAATCAAGCACCCAAAACCCTAATATGTCTCCATTATCTTCTCTAGGTTGAGACAAGGGTAAGAAACTATAACAAGGTGATATGCGGTGACATGATCATCACACCAACTCTCAAAATGACACTAACTCTATTGAGGATACTAATCAAGAGGTACAATTCTTGTAACTAAGGGAAATTATCCTAGGGTTAGAAAATCAAATGCATAAACATAATAACCCAAAGTAGTAATGAAGTGCAAAGGAAAAACATGAAAACAAAATGAAAGATCTCACCCAATGTCTTCAATCTCCATGGCTGACCTCCATTACACCTTCTCAATTTGCTACAAATATGATGTTGCTCTCAGATTTGTGATGAGCAAACTAATGACAATGACAATCCCTAAGCAAATGTTGAAGGATTTGATATGACAACATGCAAATACTATGCTAACATGCAACTAATGGGCATGAAACTATGTCTAAACTATGTCAAATGAGATGCAAATATGACTATGACAATAATGACAAGATTGCAAGAGTATGATAATAGTGCAAGATAGCCTAAGATTTCCTAAAACAAGATTACATGAGATATGAGTGATAACAAAATGAGACCAGAATTTCCATTTTATAGAAAATGCAATTTTGAGTAGATGGCCAAGATTAAAGATTGGAAAATGCCTTAGAATCAATGGACAAGATTCAATTTGACAACCCACAATTAGGGTTAGGGAAACATTAGGGAAAATTCAAAATGGGTGGACAAGATTGATCTTTGGAAAATCAAATCAAGGGTGGACAATGCATGTGACAAGAGAAAAAATTGGCACAGAAAAAGAGGTGGCTGGAAAATCAAATAATAAATATTATTTGATTTTTGAGAAAAGACTATTTTGAATTAAAAGTCAATTTTAATTCAAAAAGGTGGGACCACATGATAGTAAATAATTAATTCAAATTATTTACTAAAAGAGGGAAATGTGAAGTGAACTAATTATATAATAAAAATAATTATTTAATTAGAGAGGATGACCAATAATTAAATAAATTAAGGAATTTATTTAATTATGAGAAGACTTTTCAAAATTAGTGACGTATTAAATAACTACATAAAGTTTATTTATTTAATAATCAAGAGGACATAAATGGGAAAAGATAATTAAATAAATTAAGAAATTTATTTAATTATTAAGAGGACTTTAGACAATTAGTGACGTATTAAATAAATAAAATATCCATTTATTTATTTAATAATGAAGAGGAATAAGGAGGATATGAATTAACTAAATAGTTATGAATTATTTAATTAATAGATAGAAGTGGACCAAGGACATAATTAAAATGTCTTAATTATGCTAGGAAGAAATGGTGGAAAAATAGAGTTTGCAGGCCTAGGTCATTTTTATGTGTCTACATTTTCCCCTCCTTGTCATAATGCAACCTGTTATATTGTGGTGAAGAAAATAAGTCAAGGTCATGCCCCAGTGAAGGTACAGATTATCTATGCCCCCTCGGGAAAATTTTCAAATTTTGGGTCGGTGACAGAAAAATTTGGAAAGTGTCCTGATAAATCAATATGATGACCAAAAAGACAATGGCGCAGACGATTTCTAATTTTGAGGAGTTTAAAGCAGCCAAAAGTGTGGCCAAAGTGGGTCAAAATAGCCTCCAGTAATAAAAAGGGTTGACAAATGCCATTTTGACTTTATAAATAGGTTGATAGTGGGGTAAAAGTCAATTCATTTTCACTATTCACCTTAGCAATTTTGAGAGCGCCGAGCAAAAAGGATTGTAGCAGACATGGTGATTCTAATGACCGAGCATCGTGGAGAGATCGTGCGGACCTACAGGCGGCCAGAGGGTTCAAAGCCAACAGTATGTACCCCTAACCCACTTTGTGATTTTATCATTTTTCACGCAAAATTTAGGGTTTTATGGTCAACAACGAATGCGCCACTACACATGTGTGTGCACATGTAAGCCGCATTTGCATTCGTGTTCGATGCGTTCATTGCGTCGCAATGAAAATGCAAAGGAGTTGTAGGATAGGATGGTTTAGTTTAACGCATTCACGAAGTTGCACTGCACTCAAAAGGTGACTCATCACATTCATCAAATTGTGACACATTTGTGAAATATAATGATGCATTTGAATGGAATGATGCATGTGCGAAAAGTCACAACGCAAGTGCACTGACACAACACAAGCGTGAGACACAATGATGCAATTGATGGATCGAGATGCATTTGAGGTACGAGTGATGCAAATGCCTTTCCGTGATGCAAATGAAGTTAAGCGACGCATTTGACTTTAACTTTGACTAAGGCTGACTTTGATGGGTTTCAAATTTTGAATGCTTTTGAGTTACACAAATGAGAATGATGATTGTCTATAAGGTGTTGACGCATTGTTTGACCATGTGCAGAGATAGCTAGCACCTATTTAGACATGGGAGAGTAGCCCATCGACCTACAGATTTTGGGATCAGCTCAGCAAGAGGGAGCGATAGTGGTTAATGCGACTAGGTTTATACTATGTTACCTATATGCCCATTATCCGAGAAAATAGGGAACTGTTGACCACCTTATGTGAGAGATGGCACTCAGAAACATGTTCTTTCCATTTTCCAATAGGAGAGGCCATCATTATGCTTGAGGATGTCTACCATATTTTGAGCCTGGCGATCTGAGGGGAGCAGATCGTTTATGACCCTCAGCATGGCTATCAGACTTTTATAGCTTATTACCATGACCAAGGTGCAGAACTTAGCATTGAGGGATACGAGATCCGCTGGGAGTTTATGGCAGAGTATTATGGTCATTTTGATGCACTGTTGGTGACATTGATCGGTGGAGTATTGATTCCTAACCAACGCAAACACGGGTTTCCCATTAGTTGGGGGGATGTTCTGGTGAGCATGAGATGAGACAGGAGTGTTTATGCCTGTGGGCCCTATTTGTTAGGTATGCTTTATCATTAGCTCCATGAGATGGCCTACAGGAGGGCATAGAGAATTTGATGTAGTATGAAACTTCTAATGATATGGGCCTAGGAGAATGTGGCCATCTTCTAATCGCCGATTCAGAGACCATAGCTGGCAGATGGGATGTCATATGTTTATTATTATGCTAGTGCTCTATAGAAAACCAAGGTTGCGGAGACAGGTTGGTGGTGACATCAAATCGACACAATGATGTCCTTTATTTGGAGGCCTTACAGGGACTACAGGCAGTGGGAGGGTGAGGATGATCATCTAAGATTTTGCCGACAGTTTTGATATTTGATTGGCAAGATAGCACAAAGCCAGTTGATCATCGAGATGTACCTACCCCAGAGGGTGTTACGGCAGTTTAGGGAGTAGCAAGGTGTACCGGTAGGCATGGTCGAGTATGCCAGATCTTCCAAGGAGTCAGCCTAGGGGCCAGCTATTTTAGTAGCATTTTTCGAGCAGTAGATCGATGGGCTAGTGGCATAGCAGTGGGGATGGTGAAGTGGGGTTGTGGATCCAGGGACAACAACAAACTATGATTTATGGTGGAAGACACATCAGCCAATACCATTGACCGATCTAGATGGCCAACACCGATTGATAGGAGATTGGTTATACCATGTGTACCACGAGGTGGGTGAGGGGGCAAAGGTGGAGACAGAGGCAGAGGCAGAGGTGGAGGGAGAGATGGAGGCAAGGACGAAGGCAGAGGTCAAGGGAGAGATGGAGATGATGGAGATGATGGAGATGACGACAGGAGGTGGAGGAGAGCTAACAAGAGGTAGGCCAGGAGGGTGAGATAGCATGCGGTGAGAGGGGCACTAGATATCATACTAGAGGTAGCTGAGGAGGAGGAGCCTAGACCAGAGCAAGAGGTTGTGGGTCATGAGGAGCATGTGGCCAAGGAGGAGGCAAAACAGGAGTAGGAGGTCAGAGAGGAGGTGATTCGACAGGAGGCAGAGATGGAGGTTGATATTCCATAGGAGGAGGGAGTCAAAGGAGAGGAGGATATGAGGGAGGAGGATGAGGATGAGGCTATTGATGAGGCTGAGAGACTACTGAGATAGAGCATGCTGGAGGGAGAGGAGGAGGTACCATCCAACTCGACATTGCCCCATGATGCCACAACAGACCAGAGGGTGGTAGATTTGTAAAGGAGATTGGATGAGAGTGTTGCATAGGTTAGAGCACTATAGGCAGAGTTAGAGGTGACGCGGGTAGAGCAAGATTAGGCAGTGATCTGTCACTAGGAAGCAACTTAGTGGTGCACAGAGTTTGCATGACTATGTATAGGACCATATGTGGATTTGGCTTAAGAGTTTGGTAGGGTGAGCACATAGCTTGGGAAATACATAGTACTATATGAGTAGGTCATGCCATCAGAGAGGAGGGATCCTACCCTAATGAGGACACAGACAAGGATAGGTAGCAACAGCAAATCAAGCAGTGGCAGTGGTAGTCAGAGCAGTGCAGGGGGTTCGACATCTACAGGGTATTCATCAGGACATAGATCTGGCCACTCCTATAGGTCTGGGCACAACCACAGGTCTTCTCACAGTTAGCCTCCTTTAGTAGACCTGTTAGTCACAGCGTCAGTGCAACCTTCAGTTGCTCTTCCATCAGTGTCATAGATATAGACCATGGTGGCACACCCTTCTGCATCACAGACATAGGTGACTATTACGATGATGGCCTCTAGTCCCTTGACTAAGAATTCATCTCCCAAGTCTTCTCCTCGATGAGATGAGGAGAGTGCATCATAGCTCCCTTATTTGTTTGTGTTCAAAACATTTCAAACACATGTTTTATGATATTTATATTTTGACCATTGAACTTGCATGCTCATATTTTTGGGATATCTCGTGACTCTATCATGTGACATTATTTTATTTTAAGATGATGCTATATATATATGATGCAGTTTTGATGTGGCCTACATGTATGTTATGTGATGTTATTTGATTTATGCATTATGATGTATGTTTATATGATGTGATTATGATGATGTAGATATGATTACCATGTGATGCATATGTGAGATGCATTTTTTATTTCTATGATGATGATGATGCTATTTATATGTCATGCCATGTATGCATTTATGATGATTATTTATGATGTTTATGTATATGTCATGATGATGCTATGCTATGGATAATAATGATATGCATAATGTTACTTATTTGAATGGATGCAATATGTATGATTATGGTAATGCATGACTATGTGTATATGATGCCACATATGATGCCATGTTGATGGTTTAATGATATGGATGATGTATGTATGGACCTAATGCAATGCCTATATGATCATGTATGCACTTATGTTTTTGTATGCCACAGGATATCATCGAGAGATGGACGAGATGGGATTACAAGATATAAGAAAATGAATGTTAGCACGAAGACCAAATCCTTTAACATGTTACCATAGGACTTTAACATCCATTGCTCTTAATCATCATTGGGTAGATTATTGTAATGGCCAACAAACACCATGATATGACATAGGTCAAGGTGTGCAAGGTTATGTGCACCATCATGAGACAAGCGATCCTGAGAAAAGGATGATCATGACTCATAATAAGAGGTCAGTTGCTAATCTTTTTGTCCCTAACCAACCCACAAAGCAATAAAGACCAAAGAAAAGAAAAAGTCATGAAAGCACGTTGCTCCTCTAAATCAATTGTCAAGACATCCTTGAGGAACTAGAAACATGACTTCCAAAGAGACAAAATAATACAATCATCATGATACGTCACTGCTTCTCTAAATCCTATTATCAGGACATCACTGAGAAACTAGTAACATGATGAAAGATCAAAAAGAAAAAATGTGAAGTGTTTTCCAAGTATTGTTGAATGCGAAAGAGTGTTTTAATGTGAAGTGCCAAGTTTGATGATGTCAGTGCCAAGGTGTCAAATTTTCGAATGTTGCAAAATGTCAAAAGTGCCAAATTCATGAAGGACACATCTTGAATAGTGTTGATGTTAATAGGATCAATCCTCGAATGTCAAGAGGATCTCTCAAAATGCCAGATGATAATGATGATACCTAGGAATGACACATCCTAAGGTATAAATAAATGACGAAGGTAATCCTTTAGAAGGACCTATCTGAAGAACAACCAAGAGTTGATTGTGTGACTAGTTTTGATAATTCGATTGAGTTGACTTGTTTTGACTGGAATTGACTAAATTTTGACTACATGCCAATGTTGACATGTTGATTTGCATGACATGTTTATTAAAGGATTTCCAGAGTTTGTTTGGCTTGTTTTGAAATGATGTGATTTACTTAAAGACCTTTTTGACGTGTGTGCCAGTGCAATGTCATGAACCCTAATGTACTGACCTAGTGTGGCCTCAAGGGCTCATCGACAGATGGTCTTGCCTACGTCATACACTCAGAGACCTCATAGTTCGACATGATCAATGACTTTGTCTTGGTGACAAAAAGATTGAGTCATGATTTTATTTTGACAAACCTAAAAGTATTGACCTAATGTCTTGGGGGCTCAAAGGCGAGCCTTGCCTACGTAGCAAATGCGCAGAGACAACATAGTTCGAGCAAATGACCAAGACTGGCTGATTTGACAAACTTGACTAGAAATGACACTATTTTTGTGTTTTTGAGATATTTCAATTTTTTTGTGCTTTCTTCAAGACGTTTCTCGATTTTTAAGTCTTCTTTCAGGAAATTTATGATTTTTAGGATTTTTTCAGGACTTTTTATGATTTTTAGGATTTTTTCAAGACTTTTTATGATTTTTAGGATTTTTTCAAGACTTTTTAGGATTTTTAGGATTTTTTTAGGACTTTTTACGATTTTTAGGATTTTTTCAAGATTTTTTAGGATTTTTAGGATTTTTCAGGACTTTTTTTATGAGTGGGGCCATGTGCGATACCCACTGCAATCATATGATGAAATTTTTCCCTTAGTTAGGTCCAGGACTAGCCAATTAAACAGATCTAGAAAGGACATGTGTGGACAACAGATAGATGATATGCAGGACTTGATGTCAATCATTATCAACCATGGGAGAAGGTGACGGTGCTTTGTGGCAAGTGTCAAATTGGTGTTAGAAAATTAATTGTTTATTATGACCTAAGGCAAATAGAGTGATAGTAGATGGCAAAGCAATGGCCAACTACACATGGCACCTGTTTGCCAGGTTTTCACCATGGTACTTATCCAAAGCGCCTGTTTACCAAGTTTTCACTTTTGGACGGATTATTTTTCTTTATTATTTTGTTATTTTCTCTTCTTTTTTTGGTGTCACCAAGACACCTGTTTGCCAGGTTTTCATTAGGGTGATGATTTTTTTTATTTTTTTCAATTTTTTTATATTTTTAAGGTTTTCAGCCCAACTTTTTGATGTTATGCATAGAATTTTTGAAGATGGAGACTGTTGATAGGATCTGTCAATTGTTCACCATCTGGAGTAGCCAACTGATATGCCCCAAAACCAAAAGAAGATATGATGACATAAGGACCCAGCCAATTAGGTTTGAACTTTCCAGGATTTTCTCTGTCAGCTTGATTTTTAGGATTCTGCATGAGAACTAATCACCAATGTCACATCTCTTGACCATGATGTTCTTGTTATAATTGCGACAAAGCTAATTTTGATATGCCTGAAGGTGGTTCAAGGAATTATATCTTCTTTCATCAAGCATCTCCAGCTCGTGTAGTCGTGACTGTCTGTATTCTTCCTCATCTGTTAGACCCTTCAAGGAGACTCGTAAGGATGGAATTTTGACCTCAATGGGAAATATGGTTTCAACTCCAAAGACCAAGGTAAATGGAGTGGCTCCTATAGGCATGTGAATGCTAGTGCAGTAAGCCCATAGAGCAGGGTTGAGTTGGATGTGTTAGTCATGGCCAATGTCATTAAAAATCTTTTTGAGAATCTTAAGGATGGTTTTATTGGACGCCTTAACTTGACCATTTCCTTATGGGTAATATGGCGTGGAAAAATGATGTTGGATGTGAAATTGCTCACATAACTTATGATCATCTCGATTTTTGAACAAACACCTATTTTCAATGATGATGGACTACAAAATACCATACTGACAAATGATATAGTTTAGGATAAACTTAGAAATTTTTTTGTTAGTTATGTATGCAAGGGGGATGGCTTCAATCCACTTAGTAAGATACTCAATGGCGATGATAATGAATTTTTGGCCATTGGAGGATGTAGGGTGGATCTTTCCCACAAGGTTGAGTCCCCATTGTGCGAAGGTCCATGGAGATATGATTGGTCAAAGTTCTTGTACTGAGCATGGATTAAATCGCTATGTATTTGACATTGGCAACAAGTCCTGACAAACTCTACTGTGTCTTTCTCAATGGTTGGCCAATAATACTCAAGTCTCGTTATCTTTTTGGCCAAAGTAGGACCACTTGAATGAGACCCGCATATACCCTCATGTATTTCGCGTAAGGTTGTGTGTGCTTTATTAATTTCGAGACATCAAAGAAGGGTGTTGTCAAAGCTACGGCGGTAAAGGGTGTTATTGACGATGGTGTATCAAGTGGCTTTCCAAATAAAGGACTTCCTTTGGTTGTTGGATAGGTTTGGGACTTGAGGTAGTCATAGATGTCTTGATACCAGGGAGAATCGGGACCAACAAGCTCACATACCATCTCTGATTCTGTGATATCATATGCAGGGACCAACAACTGTTCTACCAAGAATTCAAATTGTGGAACATTACTTAGGATGTCCAAAAGAGAGCCAATTGTAGCCATTGCATTTGCTGCCTTATTTTGTGCTCTCAGAACTTGTTCAAAAGTCAACATATGAAATTACGTCTGGAAGTTGTCCACCATTCATTTGTAAGGCATTAATTTCTCATCCTTGGTGTCATACTCATCATTGGTTTGATTGATGACGAGCTAAGAGTCTTCATAAACATTAAGTGTTCTGATCTTCCATTTTATTGCCATCCTAAGTCCTGTCACAAGTACCTTGTATTTCGTGATATTATTTGTGCATGGGAAAGCAATGCGGAAAGACTTAGGGATCGAATCTCCTTGTGGGGTGATAAACAAAATTCCTACCCCTAAGCCATGATTAGTATGGGAACCACCAAAATATAGCCTCCAAGGTGACTTCAACTCTATATGAAAGATGGATTCATCTGGAAAGTTTGCCACTAATGGATGATCACTTTGTATAGGCACTTATGTTAGTTGATCTGCTATCACTTGTCCTTTTATGGCTTTTCTTTCCACATATTGAATGTCATATTCACTCAAGATCATGACCCATTTTGCTAGATTTCCCATTAGTGCCGCATGACTCGAGATATTTTAGGGGGTCAATTTTTGCTACCAATTGTGTTTTGTGACTCAACATATAATGTCTTATCTTTTGAGTAGCAAATACAACTGCTAGACAAGCACGTTCAATGGAGTATAATTTAACTCATATCCCACCGTGTCCGACTGATATAATATATGGCTCTTTCTTTTTCTTCATGGTCATTTTATTAATAATGCCCCAGTGTTGAAGTTGTTGTAGAAAAATATAGGATCAAAGGTTTCCCTTCGATAGGTGGCATCAAAATAGGTGGTGACAAGAGATAATTATTTATTAATTGAAAATCTTACTGACATTTATCCATGCACACAAAGTGGATACCCTTGCGTAGAAGATACTGGAATGGTTGACATTTGTCAACCAATTGTGCTATGAAGTGTCTGATGGATTGTAACTTGCCTTGGAGAGTCTTGAGTTCGTTGATCCCTTTTGGAGGAGGCATTTCCAATATTGCTTTCACTTTAGCTGGATCAACTTCAATGCCTCTTCTAAAAACTATTTATCCCAAAAGCTTGCTAGATGTTACACCAAAGACATTTCTTTGGATTCAAATGGACCTTTTATTCCTCCAATCTTTTGAAGATTTTATCCAATACACTCAAATGTTCTTTCCTTGTCAAAGATTTAGCGAAAAGGCCATCTACATAATCTTCCATTATCTTGTGCATCATGTCATGAAAAATTGTTCTCATTGCTCTCTGATACGTGGTGCCTACATTTTTAAGACCAAATGGCATGAAATTCCAATAGTATGTACCCCAAGGATAAGTGGACGCTATTTTATGTTGATCTTCAGGGGCAATACAAATCTGATTATAGCCTTAGAAACCATCCATGAGGGAAAGCATCTCATATCATGCCATGAGGTTGACTATGATATCTATATTTGGCAATGGAAAGTCATCTTTTGGGCATGCTTTGTTTGAGTCTCAAAAATTTGTGTAGACAAAAATCATCCCATTTAGCTTTGTTACTAACACAAGGTTAGATATCCATTCAGGATAATCAATATATTGTATGAACCCTACATCCAGAAGTTTCTTCAATTCATCCTTGACTAATAGAGTGACCTGAGGATGCATTTTGTGCAGCTTCTGTTTAACTGGTTTGGCATTTGGCAACAATGGTAGATGGTGCAAAACCAATTATGGATCTAGTCCTGGCATATCAATGTATGACCATGCAAATTAACTTTTCACTCTGCAAATAATTTATGGAACTCGGGCTTCTCTTCATCTGTCAGGGATGCCGCAAAGAGGACCATTTTGGGATCTTTTGTCATTGATATGTTAATTTCCATGGTATCCTCTATAAGCATTGTTGATTTCTCTTGGGTCACAAGAAGAAAGTCCAGTCCTCCATCTTTGGGTGCCTCGAAGAGGTTTTCACCTACAGATACGTCCTTTATTTTTACTTTTTTGTCATCAGAAGGTGCCTTTCAGTTTTCATCTAAAGATGTTTCATTTTTTGTTTTATTTTTGCTTTTCATTTTGTGACTAGAGGACGGACCAATCTCCCCAAAGTATGCAGCACAATCTAAATCAATAGCAAATCCAGCCTTATGATCACCATTGGGTATGCCATCACGTAGTCCCATAAATTTCGCAATGGCCTCATCATTTTGAAATGTATCCAAGACTGGCGGGCCTTGTTGGTCCCAATCGATAAGTTGTGGGTAGACTAAGGAAATGCCATCATCAGTGTTAGTGAATTGTGGGGAAGATGTAGAAAGCATGCAGACAGATTTAGAGACATTGAAAATGAAGTTGTCATCGTCCAATTCCCAATCAAATTCTATCTAATATTCTCCTTCACTTGACTCATGCTCATTGTCAAAATAAGGGACAAAAGTACTATCATTATGGTCTGCAGGCTCAGAAGGGTCATTAAGTTTAGGTGGTTGGACAAAGGATTTAGGTATATGGCTGATAGGACTGGAAGATGATTTAGGTTTTGCATTGTTCCTTGAGTCAAAGAATCTATCCCAGTTTTCTCTTTTGCTTGGGATCTGTAGATTGTCAATTGTATCAAGTTTAAATGTTTGCCAAAACTTATGTTCAGAGGTGAGTTCTCTAGGCTCAAGAAACAAGTCATCAAGGCAACAGTCACTTAAGGATTGTTGGGATCCATACTCCCACTCATGGGAATTTGTTTCGGTGAGGGATTCCTCAATTGTCTCGACATTTTCTTAAGTATTTATGCTCTCACTCGAAAGCACACTGGTACGTTGATCGTCATGTCAAGGTAGTCTATACCCTAACCCAAGATACTTTTTTTGTTTGGATGGTGCTATAGGTCCCCTTTGTCCAATTTTATTCCTGCCAACGCCACTGGTTCTATTGTATCCTTTTCCATATATCTTAAATGGTAATGGGGGTAGGTCTTCCATTTCTTTATAAAGCCATCCTGTAATGTCAGCAATATCCTCCTCGTTCATATCTCCCCATTTTATGAAAATTGTCTTTGCCGGAACCTTAAAAATTTCCTTAGGCTCCATTCTAAAACATGGTCGACCGTAGAACTTTAGAGACTTGGGTATTGTCATGATACTATATGTCATATGTAGTTTAAATTCTCCATAGCCTAGGTCCTGGATCTGGACAGTGGGCTAAGCCTTAGGAAGTGAGGAAGATGATGTCATGGTGGAAGATGTGGACAGAGTGGATGTGGATGACGATGCAAATGTGGAAGGGTCAATGAATTTGGAAGAGTTTGGAACCTCTCAATTAATGGGCACCTGATGTTTGAAAATACCCCTTAAGTTGGTGCAGTACTAGAAAGGGTCGAGGTCTCCATATATGGTGAATTTTGTGTCGTCGAAAGGAAATTTAAGGCATTAGTGATAAGTGGATGGAGTGGCTTTAAGGGCATGAATCTAGGATCAACCAAGTAAGATTTTATATGGTAATTCAAGATCTAGGACTTGGCAGGTTGTGTCTACAATGACTGGTCCAACTCTAATGGGAAGAGTGATCACACCCCAAGACGAACACTCCTCATCATCATATGCTTTTATGACTATGTTCTTTGTAGGGTCTACGCAAGCATTAGAAAATCCTAGAGCCTTAACCAGTTTCAAGGAACATATGCTTAGTCATGCTCCATCATCTACTAGGACTCGTCTAACCTTATGCTTATGGATGAAAACCTCAATGTGTAATGTGTCATTATGATTGGTCTTCCATGATGAATAATCTTGATCGGAAAGGGTTACGTGATGGGGTGTGGTGAGATATCCCACCATGGCCTCAAATTAACTAACATCAATGTCTTGCGAGACGGATGACTCTTGCAGGGTCTTGTAGAGTATAGCTTTATGTGTGGGCGAAATGTGAAGCAGCTTGAGTATAGATATTTGTGCAGGGGTTCTTCCTAACTAATCAATGAGGTTAAACTGTCTCTTGGGTTGGGACTGCTTTGCGGATGGACTAGTTTGCAATTGCTTTGCAGATGGACCAGCTATCATAATTTTTGGTTGTTGTAGGGGAGGACCAGCTATAGTGACTTTTCCACTTCAGGTGGTAGCATTACACTTAGGTTCTCTTTTAATAGTTATGGTATTGACATAGTCATCATCAGTTCGAACATTGTTAATAATGGGTCCACTAGAATAATCAAAAGTAGTGCAAGTATAATTGGCTTGATTGTTATTAGTCTTGGGACCTAATGTGGAAGCTTTATTAGAACCATGATCTTACAGTGGTTTTTTATGAATGGTATGGTCTGAATTGGATGCAAACTATGGTCCACCCACTTCAATTAAGTGATTTTTGATAAGGTCTTGCACAATGTTCCTTAGCTATCAACAAGATGATGTTTTATGTCCCTTAGCCCAATGATAGTCACAAAAGGCATTATCATCCCACCATGATGGTTGAAACTGCCTGGGGTCATATGGTTTAGGATCTTGAAGTGTGATAAGACCATTTTGAGGAAGCTTCTTAAGGACATCCTCAATTGGCTCTCCCAAAGTAGTGTATGTTCATCTTTTTGGGAATTGTCTTATCTAGTGGGGTTGTTCTTGATTTTGATTGTTCTAACCACTTTGGTTGGTGATAGGAGGTGTCAATATCGTTGTTGGTTTATTTTGTGGATAATTTCCCTTAAGAGTAAGTATTGGTCCTATCATGTTTACAGCCTTGGCATCAACAATGCCATCATTGGTGATATGCTTGTTTTTTACCCAATATTTATTTTTGTTAGAGGGAAGATTTGTGTTTATGTTTTTAGGACCATATTTTAATTCCCCTTTGGTGATGAGGGATTTTTCAACTTGGAATCCTTTTTCAACTAGGTCTTCAAATGTTGTACAACAATGGACTTGCAATCCATACTTCAATGGGCCTATGAGTGTTTGGACGAACATGTCAACTTTTTCTCTTTTAGGTATATCAATGTGACATCGACTTGCAAGACTTCTCCACTTTTGGAAGAATGGGATAAAAGTTTCAGTAGTATCTTCTTGTGTGAGAGTGCATAAAGTGGTGATTGAGGTGTCCATGTCGATGTTATATGAATAATTCTTTATAAATCTATCTTTAAGTTCATCCAATGTTCTTATCCCTTTCAAAGTGGTGAACCATTCGAGTGTCGGCCCTGTAAGGCTTTTAGAGAGAAGTCTCATTAGGTAAGTTTCTTCGTAGGAAATGTCCATGCAATTGGTTGTGAATTCTTGAATATGTTCTATAGGACTCGTCTTACCTTTGTATTTGGTGAAGTTGGGTGCCACATAGCCAAGAGGGAATGGTGGCACGTTCAAATTTGTGTCAAAAGGATATAAGTTTAGGTCATATGACATGTGTGACCTCCTATTAAAGATGCTTGCAATTCTTGTATTTCCTTATACATATCCATCATTTGGGCTTGCATGGCGTCAATTATGGGGTTGTTTGTGGCATCACCAAAAGGTGTGATAGTTATTCCATGAGTTCCCATTTGTTGTGAAAATGGATTGGTGTTATGTTGTGGAATATGATGCTGTGACATGTATGATGTGTTTCATTTGGCATGTTGTTGGTGTTGAAAGTTTGGATTTGGACCTTGCTAATGAGTGTGACTATGTGATGAGTATGTTGGAATATGTCCTCCAACCATTTGAGTTGAGACTTGGGGAATATGTTGACCATGAATGTTTTGATGTCCAAATGATGTCATGTGTTGAGTATTCAGATTGCCTGATCCAAATTGTTGGAATTGCCTATGAGGGATGTTCATGTTTTTCCCTTGGGAGGTATTGGTGTTGAATTGTGATGACATGTTAATGTTTGGTTGTGGTCCTTGGATAAAGACACGAGGTTTGCTTCCTTTGGTGGGATTAAATGATGTACCAATGAAAGGTCTTGATGAGGATGTATTCATAGCACTAGATGAAGCTTTGAATAAGGGATTTGAGGAGCTTTCCCCCATCGATGAGGATGCAAACATGGCTCCAACTGATTGTGATGATATAGCGGATATGGTTGGCATTGATTGTGTCATAGCTTATGTCATGGTTGACATTGGTTGTGACATGGATTGTGACATGTTTGGT